>JZLH01S0386973.1:0-18680 GCA_001188425.1 Eucidaris tribuloides | reverse complement strand
GAAAACAATGAACTTATTTGTTTTGGGTATTTTTGTTTTTGTTTTTTCTTGTCCATCTGGGACACAGTATTAATATTTGGTAAAAACGGCAATTCATGTGTAATGTATTAAATTAAAAAAATACATTCGTAAACAGCGGTTGGCCTTACATAATCATCATTTTCATCAACAAAATAATATTAATTCTACAACCCATTTCAAATCCAACAGAAATGAATCTTGTCCGGTAACAACAGTATAGTATTATACATATCACTGAAGGTTATTAGTACCCCCACCCCATCACGTCCCTGATTTTTTGCCATAGGACACATTCGAAAATATGTCTTGCCTATTTTCGCCCCAAGACCAATTGTGTTGTGCCAAATTAGGACAAATTGCGTCAAAAACTGGGACCCAGTAGTTCCCTATTCCTCAGGACCTCACCCTTCTACTACCTATCGATATTCTATTGAATGAAATATGTCGCTTACCATTGACAATCGTACCCCCGACTCCTGCCTACCCAGTCAACGATCTCCACCTCCCTCCCCCTCAACCCCACACCTCTCCCCACCCCACTCACGCTCTCGCCCGCCCCCCCCGCATTCACTATACCCCCACGCGCCCACCACCGGCGCGCACACCACACGCAAATTCTTACACATTCGAAATACTATATCTTTGCACATCCTTCGCCCAAGTACTTCAGATGGTACCTGTCCCCAATTCACTCCAAATTTGACTGAGCTTCGGTTTAAACACCCAAACTAATAGACACTCGTCCGAGCTTGAACCGCTTTGTTTTACCTCCGTTTTTTGCCATGATACTGTTCCATACACATGGCTAACGCCAATTTCTGGCACTCATTCTGACAAAAGTATGGTCTTGGCACATCTTCCGCCCCAAGGACATATGGGTCCTGTGCCATCGCTCTTTATCGGCAAAACCGTTATTGCATCGGCTCAAAAAACCCTGCTAATTGAGAGTTAGTGCTAATCCGCAAGAATTGGACGACTCCGACCGTACGCTTGATTCGCAATACCCCTTTCAAACTTCGTTTAGGCAGAAGTATAATTAAGATTAAATTCAAAGACTATTAAATATCATGCATCTAAACTGGGATATCCTATATTCTCAACGTCTAAATTGAACATCTTTCACTCAAATGGGAGACTGTCTCTTACTATAGATATCATTCAGTAGCTTCGTACCTAAGTCCCTGTTTTTCATAGCGATCGTGGGGGGTACAATCGCCACCCACCACCCATAAATAAGACTACTTGGGCGGCTCAATACCATACTCGCATTCTGCCCGCCCCCCCAATTATTTGCACAACTGAACAAAAATCGAGGCTAATACTGCATTGACGAAATTTTGACAAAGCGATTGAACCACTCATAAAAACCATTATAACACGGTCATAATAAATACTGTTAAAACTTATACCAAATTTGTCACATTTTTCGGCTGCTGCGCGTCAAAAGCTCTTGCTTCCACTATGATTTTGCGCGCGCAGAGCGCCTCCGAAAAATCGTTTGGACGGCCATTTTTTCATACTTTTGCTCCCCCCCCCCATCCGAAACACGGATCGACGGCCCCTGGAATCCATACCAGTGCACTGACGGAGTAAAGACACCCCTCCCCTTCCCCTGCCCCAAAAAAAAACCGAAAAGAAAAATAAATAAAATCACACAGCCAGTTTGTAGTCTTGTTACCCTTTATACATGTCAGAGTCGCAAAACACCTCAAATCTACCTACAAAGGGCCGGGAGGGTTTTTTAGCCACGCATTGTCACCTTCCGTGCCAGCTCTAACGACGCTTGTGATCACTTCAAATATCGCTTATTCACCCTGCCTGTATAGAATGTTCGATACATATTCGTTCTTAACCCACAACGGTCAAAAACTTGTTTTGTTACCATGGAAACGGACTGTACCAATGGAATTGATGCTGTTACAAATTATAGTATGGCCTACGCAGTGTTTGTTTTTCTTGCATTCCCCGCAATTATTGGGCTCGCAATTGGAAAATTTTTTGTATGTAGAGTTCACTAGCAGTGGGAACTCTACGTGACAAAATTCTTCTTCGCTTAGCCCACTGTGGGGTTGCTACGTTCTGAAAACCTCCATTTGCGTCACCCGCCTGCGGGGCCGGAGCTGTGAATTATCAACGCTCTTTTTTTTATGAATTCAAGTTGTACCACTAGATCGTGTTTCGGTATAAACATTCTGCCATTTTTAACAAAATATCTTTGGTTGCGTCCTTAGTTCGCCGCCCCCTAAACTTTTTACCCTGATACCATCTCTGAGTAAAGGGTATTTTATGTTAAGTTATAACTTGGGAAAATTTCTTTCTTATCTTAGGCAACGTGACGTCATGGACGACAACAAAAAGTCTGCAGTAGGGACAGTTTACAAGGGTGAGGTCAGGGATAATTTAGTGGCAACAAATCAAGCGCAATATATTTGAAGAAACGGGTTCATGTGACATTTTTATAAGCATGGTAAACGAGCTGTGCTTTGAGTGTTTGCGTGACGGTTGGTGGGTGGTCATGGTGTGCATGTCATTTTTATGAGATAAAAATATCGATCAAATTTCGAAAACACATGCTGTTTTTTCAAAACAAAAATATCAGTATCCCCCTTAATACCAATCCGTATTTATCTGTATAACCAGACTGTGCATCCATTATAAGTTCTTCAAAACAGTTTGGAAATCTAAATTTGTTCGACTATTTCTCCCTTTTTTAGTAGCGATCATAACCAGCAGAAAATGATACCCTACATGTACTTGGTATGATTATGCTGTCGGGGAAGAGGCAGTATTAGAAAAGTTAGGAACAGGGGCTGTTTTTTTTTTATTTAACATTCATGGCTGCAGCTGAGAACCAGGGTTGCCAGGTTTTCCGATTCTCAAGAAGCCACATTACGTGCCAAATTCAGTGAAAACAAACCAAATTCGGATTTGATGCATTTTATGGGCAGCACAGCCTAGATATGGTTAGAAATCAAGTTGTAATCAGTCTATAACACCTTTAAAACCTCTGCTGCAGCCGAAAGTGTGAGGGTCACGGTTTGCGCGCAGTCAGATTTTGCACGAGAATGCGCACCGCTACTTTTCGATCTTTTTGGCACATATTTGATTGAAAATCCCCGATGATTTGTTTTTTATATGTCAGGGAAAATAGCCAAAGCAGGTACAAAAGTCGTTTGACCTGCACTGAATGCCAAAATTTGGTGTTTTTGGCCTTAAAATGCCCAAACTAGCAGCCTTACTGAGAACAAAAGACATAACCCCATACAAAAGAACATGTTCTTTATTGACTCTTTTTGACCACCGGTCATCTTGCAGCTTTTCAATTTACATCCGTTATTTGTAAATACTGTTTTTTGCCCATAGAATAATCATAACAAGTAGGGTATCATTTTGAACAAAAATAAATAATCTTTCTGATTGTACCAAACATGGATTGATTTCTACTACTAAATGTGATAAATAATCCATCAAATTGAAATTTCAAAAAATTTTCTTTGAGCACTTTATATAACGTATTAAAGATTATCTATGTCTCAAACCTTCACTGTAACGTGTACATGTACTTGTATAAAATAGGAATGTCTTCTAAGAAAGCTAACAGTTATGTGATGATCGCGTAAAGCCACAGGCTAACAATGGCCAAATTTAAAAATAATGTGAGCTACTTAATCCTCCATGCTCTTAGTTTCTTCGACAAGGTCTAAAAATGAAGCCCTGAAAATATTGTGTTTTAAAATGATGATTAGTGCCTTTATAAGCGAAAATCTACAAGCAGTCAAGTTGACAAGATTTACCTGCTTATTTCCCATAGATTTAGATCTAGGCTATTTTATCCTCCATCGGAATGGAAATAGTTTATTCATGTATATTTTGCCAGTGGCAGCATAACTTTTCAAACTGTTGTATTTCACTGTGTGCATTTGTCTATTTAAACACTACTATGTAGCTCAGATATCAAAGTTTGACAATTTTGTTTAAATTGAAGCTCCACAATCATGTTAGCCCATTACTTAAACGCGTGAAACTCGGAGTAGCGTCAACCATTGCTTCTGTAGCCTTCTGTGTATACTATGATCTGCTTTTGTGCTATAGAGTTCAACTTACATAAACTTTCAGAAAATTTGAAGGAATTCCATGAAATTTCAATCCAATCTTAAAAAGCCCACACACCTCACTTCCTAATCATGAAATTAACATGACTAACTGAAAAGGTTCGCATTGGAAAGGGGTTGAGGTCCATTATCAAACTTTGATCGAAAATTGGAACCAACGAACACTTATGTTGTCATTAGTAACTTATGTACACGTAATGATTAATATAAGCACTTGAATTAATGGCCTGTGGACAAAATTATATAACGCTACAGTCTATGGGTAGAATAGGAACTCGTTGATTTTCACTTCATAAAAGCACTAGACTGCTGAACGATCGCATTGAAGTGCCATTTTTGTTTCTTCTTGGACTTCATTTTTTGGCCTTTAATAGGGAATTTAGCATGTTTAGTAGAAAGAAAGATCATGCAGCTCAGATTTTTTTTTTTTACTTCAAGCATCGTTAAACAATGCCTTTCGGTTTATTTGCGTGACAACCCAAATTTAATAAGGCACTTTGAGCTTAACTTGCCCGTTTGTTTATCGATGAATTTAATCATCAAAAATTTCAGGTAAATTACTATCAAATGCAAGTCATAGTATATTCACGGATTTCACTGAAGTAAAAAGAGATATCTTTAATTCACAATACAGCTGATGAAGCAGCTTGCAGGTCAACAGCTGACTTAGTCATAACTATATTGTGTTGCCCTCATAATGTAAGACACATACTGTCGTAGAAACACTTCAATGTCGCCATTACTGTTTTATATCGGAGGCACTGAGATCAAGAACATCATATATTCTACTGTATAATCATTAGGATCTGCCAGTGTCACTTGAATATGTTTTTTTATATATAGTATGAACTATTAGACAAACTAATATAAAACACTTATGATGCTAGCATATCAGTGCAATTTTTCACGAATTTAAGGCCTGTATGCTTTGTTTTTTAGTTTAACAGTGAAATGAATAACTTTCTATCTGATCGGTTATTGGATTGCATATAAAGTTCAATAGAATGGATTATTATTGATTGGCCAAACTCCTCAAAACTACCAGTACAGAACTATCAGGTTTCATATTTCATACTTAATACTTGTCTTGTATTATGCCTCCAAAACTCATCTTGGGTAATTTCACCACAGTTTTCAGCTTAAGTTATTGCTCTATTCAACTTATGAACTTTGGTGTATTTAGTTATCAAGCTCTTTATAAATGCAAATCTCAAAAAGGTAGGTTTGCAACCTAAAGCAAATCACCATTCATGCATTTAATCTATTTATAAAGGACTTGCCTGTGAAATCTGAAGATCAAATATCACCTTGATTTTGAAAAATTAGCAAAAACAATTTTGTGTCGTGGATGTTCTAGGCATACTTTCCCAAATCTCACTTACGTATGTCATGACTGGTAGGTCCATGGGTATATTAGGCTGATTAAAGTACTTATGTAATACCAGACGATTGTGCTGGCATGTGTTAGGCATTGAAAGGAATGCAAGGTTATCTACGTGTCCAAACCAAATGTACTATTGCACTGTTTATGGAGGTAAAAATAGACCTTCATACACTGTCTAAAAATAGACTGGTACAGTACTACTACTTGATTAGAGACAAAAATGAAATTAAAGTTAAACACTTACTATAATTCCACTAAAGCTGCATTTCTAGCTCCTACACTTTTCTACAGGTTCTTAAAGGAAGATGTAGCCAGCAACAAACAGGCATAAGTTAAGAAAAATTGGGTTCTTGCCAACCAATCAGATCGCACGTGGAAGTTTTATCCCGGGATAAAACTTGCAAAAACGTAAAATAATCAGAAATTAACTAATTTATAGGGCCTTGCTGAGGGTGAGTAGTACTCCATAATTAGGCTGTCTTTATCACCATGTACCATATTTCACACAATACCCACAATGTCATTTTTTTCTCAATTTATTCCTGTTATTTGTTGGGTACATCTTCCTTTAAATGGTATTTTATTCTACATACCAGTGTATTTGCACAATAATTTTAGGCGTGCAAGAGAGACGACCGGCCTTTAGTACTGTTTAGCCAAAATAATTTGGACACCTTGGATTTCGGGAGGAGAATTGAAATAAAACAAAGAATTTTTGAGAAACGAAGTCAATAGTCTGTCTG
This sequence comes from Eucidaris tribuloides, assembly GCA_001188425.1. NCBI lineage: Eukaryota > Metazoa > Echinodermata > Echinoidea > Cidaroida > Cidaridae > Eucidaris > Eucidaris tribuloides. The sequence continues at coordinate 12,420 of JZLH01S0386973.1, read as the reverse complement.
AATTGTAATATTTTGAGTATTATGTCTTGAAAGAGGAAACTTGGAGTTACTTATTATTTTCCACTATTATTTTGTCCACGCTCCCACAATTATTTGGACACCCTGCCACTTGTTATAGTTGGGTGTAGTGGCATTCATACCAGAAGAATAGAGTACCTCTCACCTTCGTGATTTTAGAGTGCCGAATTTTAAGACCCCAATTGCATGTATTATGTGTCAGAGTTAATCTTAATTATGCATTCTAGCGGTTTTATGAGCATCATTTTGATCCTGTGTTAACACTATTTTTTTCATGAAATAAACAATCAACAATAATTAAAATCCATAATTATTGAAATACATTTACGTTCTTTTGAAAAAAACCTGACATTTCAGATTTATTCTTTTTTTTTTTTGGGGGGGGGGGCGAGGTCGTATACTTGTTATCAAGGTCATAATAACCCCTCTATCTGATTTGAAATTACTGCGTTATAAGGGAACTCAGTGGCGAAGCTGAATGGAATTTTGAAAGAATGGAGAATAGCCCGTCACGTGGGTGATTTTGGAGGAGAAATTTCTTCACTAAACTGTTGGATTTTGATCGTGTGTATCGGAAATATTGCCTCCGCTGTCTCTGGTTCAGAGTAGATTATAATGGTAATCCTGTAAGTGAGCATGTTTGAAAGCGAAAATAAATCCTTAGGCGGGAAGGGGAGAAGATTACTCTTGGTCATTGACTTGTTCAGGCATACAATGTGGGTTAGTGTAAATTAGTTCTTTTAAATCATTACTTTTAATGGATATTTAGCAACAAAAAATGTAAAAATAGAACCCTAAATTTGCAAGACCAGACAGGCTTGCATAATAATAATGATAACCACACAAACTTCATGATCATAATCAGGTCATTTCATACTATGCAGCCACTGCTTAAAAAAATGAACATTGGGACGGGTGGAATAAGTTGGGCGAACAGCAAGCATAATTCCCTATTTAAAAATATGCTACAAAAGAAATATATGTTCCAAAACATTTCTGTGATTAAAATAAAGTATCCTATCAACGCTATACACTGGTCAACGATTTAAAACACATATTATTCAGACGTCATGATAAGGGCTGAAAGAGAAAAATTTCTCTATAAGCGTTGAAATCTCTGAATGTCAAATAACTTCATCACTTTTGATAAGAGTGACTTTACCTCATCAGGGTTGCCCGTTTGGCGTTTTTAACACCCAAAACACCACATTTTGCGGGGTTTTTTTTTATATGGTTTGGAAATAAAGAATTCAGAGTGCACGCCAAAGGGCTTTTTTACTTTTTTGGCGTCTTTCAATGGCATACCTGAAAAAAAAATCATCATAAAACGAGATTTTCCGGGGACTTTGTGCCACAAGGATCCAAAATTACCGGCGCGCATGTACTTAACGTTTATTTCTTCCATTTAAGTGACGAAATAAGTAACATTTTACATTTCATGATAACATATTGCTTGTTTTTCGTCGATAATGAAATAGATTATTACTAATCATAGAAATGAAGAAAAAATGGTAATCAATTAAAATGGATGACGACGTAACACCCGAAGGCAAGCTGCCTGAATTGGAGTACACTGATACACTACAAATGAGAAGACAAAGGGGAAGAATGGGAAAGAAAGGGAAACATTGGAAAAATAAAAAGAAAATGTGTGAGGGACAAAGGAAAAAGAAAACAGAGGGACAGGACAGTTTCCATAGAAGAAGGCGATTTTTATGTACGAAGCTAAAATAACATGCCACTCCCTCGTATAAACAGTATGAACATGTAAGATTAAACTTGCAAAAGAGAAATGCCTCTTAAATCGGACTCAAAGAGGTGATGTGGTGTATGGTGATCTTCTGTCATTTTCTATCCTTTGTCATGTTGAATTTACAAAACGAAAAGACAACCCCCTTCTATCGTGCAGACATGTTGAAATTCAAGATGACAGAGAAGATGACATATTGGTATCACAAACTACATGTAGAGGTATTGGACCATATTTTCTTCATACATGTACGTGTTACGTTTAAGCCATAATATGCAATGAAACATGCATATTAGGAAAAGGCATTCAAGTCATTGTGGACTTTAGCATATATAGTGCCACACAATGTGCTAACACTACAGTGGTAGAGTTTCATTAATTTCAGCACACTAACAACCATACTATCAGTTATATAATCCATGTAGTCATGCAACATAAGTAGGGTACCTCGTCAAATTGTACTAAACGGTCTGTTATCTAATTCTTTTTTTTCGGGGGGGGGGGAATAGATACGTACGAATAAAGTTTGAATCGGATGAAAGTTATTTATGTTGGTCCACAGTTTACTAAGAATGTGTCATTCCAAATCATTTCAAAGGGACTTTCGACTTTGTTTCTCGAAATTTCAGGCTTAATTTCAATTTTTGAAATACAAAACGATGATTCACTTTTCAAGGGATTGAAAAAAGTTGTGTCGATATATAGGGTAACATGTTTATACCATCAATAATACTACCCAATTCAACATTAGTAACATGGTTTTAAAGAGTACGCCTAGACTTTTAAGAAAAATGAAATTAACTCATGTCAAGATACAACAACAGATGCATTTGGTGATAAATGTAAACCCATATGTATCTTACAAAGTATCATTATTTTCTTATTAAACAATATTTTGGTAACAGGTTTTTTTTTCAATTGATTCAGCAAATATGTTTTCAACATAAAAACACATGACATCAAAATTCTGTACGATTACGGAAACAAACAATTTTCAGTTACAATGTAAACACACTTGATATGTCGTTGGATTTTTAAATAATGTTCAGAGTGATTAAAAACAAATGCAGCAAGCAGACAAGTCTGACTTAAAAATATGACCACTATAACAGCATGTACATAAGCAAGATTGCAAGACCATCATAACTTACAACGACATCCTTTGTTAACTTACGACATCGAATCATTCCTTTTCACTGTCGAAACACATACACGTATAAACTGTTAATCTGATTTGAAACAACCTTAAACAATTCGTTTAACTTTCAAAATCATGAAAATAAACAATTGATTCATTATATCTAACAAGTATCCTTTAAAAATAAGACAAGTTGTTGAAGGGTGTTTCAAATCAGATAAACAGTGCAGCTAACAAGAAAACAAACTGCGAACTTACGTTGTGCGTTTGAACAGATGCACACAACAAAGAACACCCCAAACAACAGAAAGACTTTTTGCATGGAGCAGACACCGAGGTCCAAAAAGCTACCCATCTTGTTCAATCCTCGTGAAACCTGTTTGCCGATAATGGAGACGAACAAACTAAATTGACTTGATGCTGACTTTGTGAGAGCTCTCGATAACAGTGAGTTGTTGATGGCACTTTTGGCGTTCATATAATTATGTCCAATGTGCCGATCGCTGTGAAGAAAGATATTTCATTGGTCGTGAGTAGAGGAAGATTGAGAGCGCTGTCGAAACCTTGACTGACGATCCGCTATGAATATTAATAGTTTGTAGGCGTGGTTTAGTAGGTTTGCACTGAGAAAGGTTGAATAGTTCTGTGAATGTGCATGGTCTTACCATCTACCTCCATGATCTTACTAAAAAGTATGGTGGAAGGACGTGGAACTTTAATACCAGTTCCTTGAAAAAAAAATTAAAACGTAAATTACATTGTAAAGATTCATTGACTGAAAAGAAGAAGAAAAGAAGAAGTGATTGGTTTATCTTGATTAATCCCAAAGTTATTGTGAAAAAAAGGAATCGGCAGCTGGGCATAGAAGAAAGTTCTTTGTTTTGGGTAGCCGAACATATGCGTTTTTTTTCTTTCTTGGTACCAAAGATTGTCTGGTGTTTACTTTTTTCAACTAGGAACAAGGCAGTTAATTCTCTTGGGTTACCCATCAATTTTTTGGTGAGCAAATAATGCACATGTTAGCTAGAAACAGAAGGGAATTATTTTTGGATAACCTACCTAACATGTTTTTCTTGTCCAGTTGGGAATAGAAGGGATTTATTTATATAAAACAGCAATTTATGTGTGAATGGCATTCGTAAACAGCAGTGGGGCCTGCATACGTAAAAAATAATAATGAAATGATAGTAATAATTATAATAATTCGTCGTGCCGCTGGCAGAAGGGCGCAAGCACGCGCGCGCCTGTAAAACACACTTCCGAGAAAATCGCGTTTAAAGGTTCAAAGTTGTTTTTCTCCGCGAAAATACGTTCAATTACGTTGAAAATGCACATGTTCATAAGAGTACTCATATAGATAGAGTCTGCAAATTTTTGAGTCATATAAACGTATACTTTTTAAGATAAACGCAATTTATTGCCTACGCCCTTCTGCTTAAATCACACTACTGTGCACGCGCTCTAAGCGCATACGGTAATCGAAGGGCGCATAGCTTGTTGCACCCTTCTGCTTAATTCACATTAGCCGTGCGCATGCTATAAATGAAGGGCGCATAGCGCAATGCGCCCTTCAGCTTAAATAAGAAAATTATGCGTATATAGGCAATAAATTGCGTTTATCTTAAAAAGTATACGTTCATATGACTCAAAAATTTGCAGAGTCTATCTATTTCAAAGTAATTGAACGTATTTTCGCGGAGAAAAACAACTTTGAACCTTAAAACGCGATTTTCTCGGAAGTGTGCGCCCTTCTGCATACTACAAAAGTACGAGCTCCGTGCTTACGCCCTTTTATTTTTGGTTATTACGTAATAATTACGTCATTTTGGATGATTCTGATTACATCATCTGATAGAACTTGGAAAATTCTATCAGATGGCATGTAAAACCGAAAATCGATTTTGGGGCCGAAAATCATCACTAAGCCCTTCTGCCAGCGGCACGACGATTTTTTTTTATAATTGTGTGTTTATTGAAGGATCATCATCATCGTCATCATCATCACCATCCTCATCATCATAATCATAATAAATCATAATAAAAACAATATAATTACGTTATTTCATAAACCATATGAAACGCACCTAAAATGAATCTAGTCTGGTAACAACAATCATCAATTAGAATTAAATCCCAAACACATTAAATGCATGCTGACGGTAAATCTATATTCTCAACGCAAAATAAAACATGACTCAAATGGGAGATGTACTCGCCTGAATCATCCGTGTATTGAGGGAACAGGCAACAACAATAAACACACAAAACACAAAGCAGGTCCTAGTCTCGTAACTCTAACAGTCAGAATCTCAAATAATCTGACATCTTCCCGGCCAATGGGGGAGAAGCTTCTTAGCCCCATGGGTGCAAATTGATTTCGAAATGTTGTGTGTGTGTGTGGGTGGGGGGGGGGATCCATTGGGGACACCGCACTGTTGTAATATTGGGTTATGTAAAATTTCAAAATAGTGAGGGGGATATGTCCCCCGTCCCCCTTGGATTTGCACCTGCATGCTTAGCCCACCATTCTCGCCTCACCCCCACTAACGACACCTGTGCATAGTAGGATACTGAAGTATCGTTATCAGTTCTGTGCGGGTTATAGAAAGTCAAAATATTCATTCCATAACCCACACAGTAACGGTCAATGCTTGTTTTGTTACCATTGAAACGGCCCTGACCAATCAAATTGATCGTTACAATATACGGTTACGCAGTGTTTTATTTTCCTTGCATTTCCCGCAATTTTGGGACCGTAACGGAAAATTTGAGTTACAGTTAACAACAGCGGGGAACCCTAGTGATAATTTTCTTCTTGGGTAACCCGCTTCGGGGTATAGTACGTCGAAAACGTACCATTGCGCGACCCGCTGCGGGTTGAATATCAACAGTAAAAAAAAAAAAATAGCTAATTTGTCCTTAATTGTCAAAACACAAGTGGGTCGGTAGGTCGGGTAGTTGTTTGTTTGTTTGTTTGTTTTTGTTTTTTGTTTTTTAGTTCGGATCGGCTCGGCTTTATCGGCAGGCAAAATTACACCCATAAGAACTTCAAAGAAGTGTGTGTAAAACGAGTGCGCAACGGCATCTGCAATAGATCGGGCCGGGCGGCTATAGGCGAGCTCCGAGACTGCTTTACCGTAAACAGCCCGTCCGAGTTCATATTTGGTACTTACTGTATTTTAACTTATACTGCTGAAGCAAAATGTGCTGAAAATGTTGACTGAAAGTCAGCCATTTTGTTGCATTACATGACTGTGTGTATGGTCATTGGCTAGACGGGTTGTGGGTGGTACATACGACATCGCGATCTTCTCCACCCTTTCCGGTAAGGTTGTTGTTGTGATTGGAGGAATATCTAATTATGATAGAGTTATTGACAAATCACCAGCTCTCATTTTGACAGCCAACATCATCAGTGGCGATTTTACTCCCGATCGTGGCGATTATTTACGGCCACCACAAACGTGTTAGAAACGATATGAGGCAATATTTTTGAAAACTTTTAAATGCATTAATCAGCTTAGAATTGATAAATTTGGGGGTTCAAGACATTCAAATAACGTTGTAGAATACAAAATTTGTTCAAAAATTGCAAAAACATTTGGGTAAAAAAAAAACAATCGCGACCCGAGATTTTCAGGATTTTCGATTGGTCGCGAAGTGCAAACAAATTTGTTTGACTTTATCTAAGTTGATGTAGAGTCTAGGTGTTCAAATGCTAAGTAATATTCTGCAAACAAGAGTTCTTTTCTGCGGTTAAAAACAACAACTAAATCTCCCCTGTTCAGGTCACCGTGGTCAAAAAGTGAAGCGATCATTTAGTTTATGTGGAGATGAAGTTATGGTGGAAAAGTATTATACCATGATACGAAACTGGAAACAAAGGGTTCGGTCCGTTTTACCCGGGTAGCCAACGTATGAGCCGGGCTCACTTACGATGTACAAACGCGTTCTCATTATGCATTTTGGTACACGTCCCAACGCGAAATTAGTTTAACTCGAATGATATAACAACTACACTTATGTTAATTTGGAAAACATCAGGCTTCATATCCGTAAACTGTGTTAGAGGTAGGGCGAATATTCGATTTACCTGGTTGAACGTTACTGAAACCTTGTTTGAGGTTGTTAATTTTTATTCGTTTTTACATTATCACTCAAGGGTTGGGGAAACCAAAAGGGGTCATAATAACCTTGGCTATGCCTAAGGTCGTTTCTTGCTCAGTAGCCATAATTTTGCCTATGAAGCGTATTATTACGTAAATACAAATTTATCCTACTTCAACAGAAATTGTAGGCATGGAATTTTGAGACTGGCATGGAATTATGCAAATTTTGCAGGTATTGAGGATGACCCACATATCATGTTATTTGGACTTCAGTTTGATCGAACCACGTGATAAGGAGACTGATAGGTCTTTTTAAAGCGTTAGATGTTTTGTTTGTTTTGATACTTATAGTCCAAATTTTGAAAATCGAATAAGTATATAAACAACAATTTAACCTACAATCACTGCAGCATCATTTTGATGAGTGCAGTCGTTAACACCCCAGCCATCAATTGAACAATCCAGGAGTTTTTCTTCACTTCCTATGCATCGGACGTTAGCAAGAAAGATTGGATGATCACCTTTGCCCAGTCCGAAGGATGCATTTTTGGGCGCCGAAGTTGCCAATTTGAAACCGAGTTGGCGACATACAACAGGAGCATCGTTCAAATCCCACGAGTCATCACAAATCGTCCCCCATTCGTAATTGTGATTAATTTCCACTCGGCCTTGGAAAGCGGGGTAATGCCCAACCAGTCGAACTTCTCCCTCGTAGCTACTTGAATATAAAACAAGGAAATACATTATATACAGGGTTGTCAATTTCCTGGGAAATACCAGTATTTCCCACCTGGGTGGGAAATACTGGCAAATACTGGGCAAATACTGGTAAATAGAAATAACTTTTTTTTTTATAGTTTTTACCCAGTATTTCCCGTGTTTGTCCAAAAGAGCAAGGTGGTATTTACCACCCGGTATTTACCAGCCAACCCTGATTATATACCATGTCACAGTCCCGAATTCGAACAAATAAAAGCTGTTCATTTGGATTCTTAATGTAGGAAACATAATATCGAAGTAACACCCAAAATACGTAAATACCATAAGAATAAACTTCATCTGAAGCCCCTGTCGGTTAAATGAACAAGGGCTTCAGATGTTCTACACAAAACGAGATACACATGGTACAATATTGTGATGTGTGAGGAAATTTATATTTTTTTAAGTATTGGATCCAGTCTGCCCCTAATGATGCATTATTATACGTCTTTTTTTTATTTTCATTCGCTTTTACACATAATACTACGTGCACAAATTCTTTTCTACTTGCCATCCGTACTGTGAACATGAATATTTCGTCTATTAGTCCAACACCCTAACCTAGTTAGTTTAGCTAAGTCATTTTAAATCTTCTTTGAAGATTATTCATGTACGTAAATGTGGTAGATCAGGAGCTACCATGAGTTACTTCGAAGCCACTTAAATTCAATTCAGTAATACTTGTTAACCCTGTGTAGATATAGCATGATGAGAGCTTTGTTGAAAAGAGAAAGATTTGTTGCTCACTGTAAAAGTAAGACATTTTTTTTTTATAGATGTGTGGAGTATAGAATGTTCTTGGTCTGATACTATACGTATCCTACATGTATAAATTTTAACTTAATCTGATCAACTATAAGCATGGTGACAAGGAGGCATTGGAATTGATGGTTTTGTTGCCCATTGGCGGCGATCGGGGGGGGGGGCAGGGGACGTGTCCCCCTCGAAATTTTCTGGGTGATCACCCCCTCGATTTTTAAAACTTAGTATATATTTTCGATTTTGTTGATTTTTATAGATTTTGTAGTCGTCAAACATTTTCAAAGGATAATGGTTTGAAATTAGATGATTAAACCTCAAAATTGCTGTTCATTATTTTTTCAACTAATTTGATACAATATATAGTGCACACCGAAGTTCAAATCCTCTCCCTTACCCGTATTATTATTATTATTTATTATTATTTATTTATTATTATTAAAAAATATTATTATTTATTATTATTATTATTATTATTATTATTGGGTTGTATCTGAATCATTGCTTAATTTTTGCTTCATTTTAAATCCTCAGCAAGCTCAGAGAAGAGCCAATATCAATTCTGTGACAAGAAAGACAAAATAAAGCAATAATTCAGATACAATTACACCCTCACCCCCTGAAAAAGAAGAAAATGCATTCTTTGTTAAATTCACTGTTCATCTTACAAACATGACATTTGCTTCTTTTTATGAGGGTATATCTGAATCATTGCTTCATTTTTGTCTTTTTTTGGTCACAAAATGGATATTAGCTCTTCTCTGAGCATGGTGAGGATTTAATCCTTGTGCACATCAGTTGAGAGCTTCTGCAGCACCGGTCTGTGGGGCATTGAACATTGACCATATAGAACACAATTCTGTGCGCAAATGAATTTTTGGCCGATTGCACAAAAGCGGGTTGTGTTCACTCATGCGTGAAAAACTTTCAATACCAACAGTGTCATCAGATAGCGGTGCAAGGTAAAATATTCATATCAAAAAATAATCTCAAAATCACGAAAACAATTTCTAATATTTTTTAAGTGTCTACTTTTTTTTGATACACACTATATAACATTGTGGAAGACCCGTTAAAAAATTATTAAACTTTGCTATCTGACATATCTGACAGTGTTTGAATAGACAAATAAACACCCTAGAACACAAAAGTTCAGACAGTTATGCTGTCACTGGTAAAATATATACAGATAAAAATTGGCACATGAAATATTCTCGGTCGATAGAAAAATCTAAAACACAGCAGTCTATGGGGGAAGAAGTGGAATGGTCTCTCAATGATTTTTACTCTTTTAAAGCACTTAATGATTATTTTGAACTGTAAATTTTTCAGGGCTTCATTTCTAGACCTGATCAAAGACACTACTAGCATGGGGAATCATGTAGCTTACATTTTTAAACATGGAAATATTGTTAAACAGTGCCTTTAAGCTTATTGCCTCTTAAATCTATCACAAAATCATTATGCAGAGTGTTAGATTATATAACATTTCTGTTTGTTAGTCTCACTCACGAATTTAGACACTTTTTTAAGATAAAGGAATTTGTTTTTACGTGATCATAGAGTCCTTTAAACTCCTTACGTAACACAACACATATTACATGGTAAATATTTAACTCACCATATTGGAAACTGTCAGATTCAGCCACGTTTAGATTCCAAATCCCAGTGATCAAACTATATTCACTTCGGTCTCACCGTAATGATGATTAAAGTAGTACAATACCCGATGAATGACATTAAATAACGAAATGTAATGTAACTCACGATGGACTGTGCGCGAAGTGGAAATATATAGCACGATGTTGACATTAATATATGCATATCGATCAATAGACCTTTGGCCCTTGATTAGGCCCCCCAAAAAGTTTGTTTGCCCTTAATTGGCCATACGCAAAAAGGTCGATTGGTCGGGCATTTTTTTTATTTTAATTTTATTTCTTTTTATTTCATATCGGCTCGGCTTTATTAGCTGGCAAAATTACATCAATTCGTTCCAAGAAGCGTAGTTTGTGTAATACAAGTGTGCCCGTAAGCCACGACATCTAGTATAGGAGCTAGATACTCAGTTCTACACGCTTTAGTGGAAATATAGTGATCACTAGAACATGCACAAAATAACAACTGTTTTTTGCGTATTTTTAAATTCTGGGTAATTATTGATTTTCAAATTTCACAGCTACATGCGTTAGTGATGTTTTGTTGTGCTGTAGGAGGGGTGCAAATGGGATTCTCTGCCTCTAAAAAATGAAATACCAATTTAACCCTTTGCACGCTAAAAGAGTCATTTGTGCACATTCGTACAATTAAAATGAACAATCGTAATAATTATGGTTTTCTTCACTTTTGCACAGGAGACCTAGAAAAATAAATAGTTTGCTTAAATAACATCTAGAGAAAAAATACTATTTCAATACCTGAAAAAGGAAAGCGAAATTCAAAGAAAATGTACAAATAACAATTGTCAATATCATCCCTTCAAAAAAAATCACCGTGTAAAGATTTAAAGGGAGAAGGCACCAGCAACTAACAGGCATAAAGTGTAAAAATAAAGATGCACTTGAGAGTATTGTAGAATTGATGGTATATTGTGATACATACAGCCATAAATAAGGGCTTATTTGTGACACTCACACTTAGCAAAGCCTATCAAACAATTAGTTAATTTGTGTTTATTTTATGTCATTTTTTTTTTTTTTTTCTTTTTTGCCAACCTAGTCTAAGATCAAACTTGGCAGAAACAGTCTAGGGGGAGAGGCTTAATCGATTCAAAAGTGCATACATTACTGACGGCGTGACTAACACACTCGGTGGCATTGCATCGGTCATGCTTGGTCAGTTTCAGCAATGTGTACTGTGCGATCTGATTGGTTGGCAAAATCAAATGTTTTCTTAACTTATTCTGTTAGTTCCGGTGCCTTCTCCCTTGAAGGTAATATCAATAAGATATATCACTTGACAAATTAGGCATACTTCTTCGTGAAAAGTCCCAGCCCTTCACCAAGGAAAGATTCCGGAGAATGTTATTTCAAATGATTTACGTGTGCTTTGAAGAGTAAGGTTCAAGAACTGATAAGGTGGTGACGTAACTGATTGAGATAAAGTATTGAGAGTGATTTAGGATATTACATGATGGCATATAATATATAATTAATAATAAGTATTGACGCTCAAACGGGGATAAAATGAATCTGATTGCTTAATTGGCACACTGGATGAGGTGTCTATGAATAAAATATAATTTGTAGATATATATTGCTGGCATCAATACTATTGTTTTTGCAGTATGTATGTAAGTGTGATGTATGTATGTAATGTTGTTTTTTGTATTTATTAGACCGTACTGATTATTATTTCCCCTTCAAACCAAAATACACACTATACAAAACAATAGTAAATAAAGGATCATGCTAGTTACAGAAAATGCAGCTATAAAGCCGGGCTACTCTGTATGGGGTTCCCAGTAAGGCTATTTAATAATCAAATATTCATTCACACATAAACAAAAGCAAAACAGGACAAAAACAAATTCTAAAATAATAAAAAAATATGCAGTGAACTAACACAACTCAATTGATTCTTTTTAGATTAAGCTTGTAATTTTGTTTTGTAATTTGCTAATAATGTGAACGATAGTCATATATAATTAATATATATATATATATATATATATCATTTATTTGTTTTAGTGCCGCAATGACTTAACTGAACTAAAATTGACCTGGAAACAAATATTTATATTTAAGACGTAGTGGAGCGGATTATCGTTATAATTCTTATATGAGAATTCCTTCTTTAAGGGATAAAAATAAATTCTTGGATTATTGGATTTGAAAGGAATGTATTATGCGTGTGTATTTTTGTGTGTGTGTGCGTGTGTGTGTGTG
>JZLH01S0386972.1:54479-75226 GCA_001188425.1 Eucidaris tribuloides | reverse complement strand
TGAAATTTTAGTAAATTATGTAATTTATTAAGTAATTAATTAATCAATTAATCAATTAATAAATTAGGAGGGTCTTCCATTGGGGAGTAAGTAGGCTACCCTTGCGCCCCCCCCCCCGTAGTCACCCCCACTGTATGTCCATACTGGCGTAAGAAGTGTGATAGATAATGCACTCGTCGTGAATACGACGTAATTTTTACGTGTCCTTTCAAAAATATTCATAGCCTAATTTGCATGATCGGTAAGTGTAACAGTCTCAGCAATATTTCCATACATTAAAAAAAAAAATAGTATGTTTCATGATAATTCTTATACAATGCACAAACAGACAAAGACCCTCGTGTCAGTGAACTTTCTATTTTTGTTATTTCATATTGTGGGTTACTATGGCATCCTCTATGCCAAACAAAAGAAATTACTATATAGTCATGTAACTATGAATTTGTTACCCTTAAAATCTGTGATATAATAATACTGTGCAAAACATGCAGTATAGTTACGGTAGGCGTTGGATTGGCAAGTTTAGAAATAGCGTTTAGGTGTAGTTTATGTAGTAGGATTAGATAGGATCTATAATAACTTATAGGATACCTCTGCTTAATGCTTGCTAAAAAGCAGCGCTTAATATTAATATTTATCTTTTTCATCTTGGGACCCAGATGATTTCCCAGATAACCATCTCTGGACCCAGATGATTCCCAGATGAACCATCTGGGAAACAGATGGCTTATCTGGGCCTCATATCATGGCCCTTTGTCCCACAGCCCAACATGAATGCCCACAACGAAACCCACATACAAGATGGGCCCAGATGGCGCCCACGGTGCAAATGGAATCATGGTACCATATGTGGCCATCTGGGCCCCATGTTGGCCCATCTGCGCACCATATAGGTGCCCATATGGCTACCCACATATGGTAGCCGAGTTTTGCCACATTGGCTACCCAGATGTGGTGCGTCCATATCTTCTGCTACCTGGGTATGCCCTAAAATATTATATTGTTTCGTTAATGTTGTGGACTCCGACTCGGCCTTGGCCTCGGAGAGTAGTGACTCGGACTCGGTCTCTGCCTCGGAAGGTGGTGACTCGTACTTGGACTCAAAAGGTAGTGACTCGGACTCGGGATTGGACTCGGTCTTGGCCTCGGAAGGTGGTGACTTGACTACAACACTGGTATGAGGTAGGTCCACTGGAAGCTCATTGAAGTATAATTCTTTCAGGTTTGGACAGACTTGCGATGTAACAGCCAGAAGGTCAGGCAGTGACATGGTCTGATTTCGGTCTTGTACCTTCATGATCTGAAGGGATGGTATCTTACAGCATGTTACATTTTGTAATTCAGTGTGATGTGGCATGCGTAATAAACACCGATCGATGGATAACCCTTTCAAGTTTGTAAAAATTAGTGATATAACAGCCAGGAGGTCGGTCAAAAGAAAGGATTTTTTAAAGCCTCCTAGTATAATGTCTTGAAGGGATGGTATCTTAACGCACGTCACATTGTGTAACTCTGTGTGATGTGGTATGTGTAATGAACATTCAATGATGGCTAACTTCTTTAAGTTTCTACACACCTGTGATATATCATCCAACAGGTCAGTCAGAGAAATGAAATGATTGAAATACATTAATGTGATGTTTTGAAGGGAGGACGTCTCAATGTCACCATGTGTACATGTCACATTATGTAACTCACTGTGTTGTGACAATGGAAATCGAGCGATAGTTAAATCTTTCAAGTTTGTACACAATACCGGTAATACAGCCAACAGGTCTGTCAGAGAAATTGATTGTAGGTGAGGTATTATTAGTGTCATGTTTTGAAGGGATGGCGTCTCACTACATGGTACATTCTGTAATTCATTGTGGTGTGGTATGTGTAGGGAACAACACCTGCCGGTTAAATGTGTCAAGTTTGTACATACTAGTGATATCACAGCCAGGAGGTCGGTCAGAGAAATGTGTTGATTGACGTTTCCCAGTGTCATGCCTTGAAGGGAAGGCATCTCACCAAATGTCACATTTTGTAACTTATTGTAAAGTGGTATGTGTAATGAACACTGATTGATGGTTAATTTTTTCAAGTTCGTACCCACTAGTGATATTACAGCAAGGAGGTCGGTCAGAGAAATGGCTTCATTGATGTTCCCTAGTGTCATGTCTTGAAGGGAAGGCATCTCACCAAATGTCACATTTTGTAACTTATTATAAAGTGGTATGTGTAATGAACACTGATTGATTGTTAAATTTTTCAAGTTTGTACACACTTGTGATATTACAGCCAGGAGGTCGGTCAGAGAAATGGCTTCATTGATGTTCCTTAGTGTCATGTCTTGAAGGGAAGGTATCTCACCAAATGTCACATTTTGTAACTTATTGTAAAGTGGTATGTGTAATGAACACTGATTGATGGTTAATTTTTTCAAGTTCGTACCCACCAGTGATATTACAGCAAGGAGGTCGGTCAGAGAAATGGCTTCATTGATGTTCCCTAGTGTCATGTCTTGAAGGGAAGGCATCTCACCAAATGTCACATTTTGTAACTTATTGTAAAGTGGTAATTGTAATGAACACTGACTGATGGTTAAATTTTTCAAGTTTGTACCCACTAGTGATATTACAGCCAGGAGGTCGGTCATAGAAATTGCTTCATTGATGTCCCCTAGTGTCATGTCTTGAAGGGATGGTATCTTACCGCACGTCACATGTTTTAATTCGGTGTTATGTGATATGTCTACTGAACATCCACGGATGGATAATTCCTTTAGGTTGTGACACACCTGTGATATTACAGCCAGCAGGTCATTCAGAGGAGTGGATTGTTTGTGATCTATCAATCTTATGTCTTCAAGGGATGACATCTCAAAAGCCTTACTTTGTAATTCAATGTGATGTGGTTTGTCTTCCATACACCTACATATGGTTATTTTTTTTACCCTTGTGCAAACTCGTGATATTACAGCTAGAAGTTCAGTCAGGGAAATGGATTGATCAACATTTTTTAGCGTCATGTCCTGTAGGGATGACATCTTACTGCACATCACATCTTCTAATACACTGCAATGTGGTATGTGTAATGAGCACTCTCTGATGAATAAATCTTTCAAGTTTGTACACACTCCTGATAATACCACTAGCAGGTCAGTTAGTAGAAAAGATCGACTGGCGTTTTGCAGTTCAAAGACCTGAAGGAATGGCATCTTACCAAACACTACGTTGTGTAATTCAGTGTGATGCGGTATGTCTACTGAACATCCGTGGATGGATAATTTCTTTAGGTTTGGACACACCTTTGATATCATAGCCAATAGGTCAGTCAAAGGAATGAATTGCTCGCAATGTTTTATTCTCAGGTCTTCAAGAGATGGCATCTCGAATGTCATACTTTGTAATTCCGTGTGATTTGGTATGTGTAATGAACACCCAATGATTGCTAAATCTTTCAAGTTTGTACAGACTAGTGATATTACAGCCAGGAGGTCGGTCAGAGAAATGGATTGACTGATGCTTCTTAAGCACATGCATTTAATAGATGCTACCTTACCACCCGTCACATTTCGTAATTTAGTGTGATGTAGAATGTCAACTGAACATCCATTGATGGATAAGTTCTCTAAGTTTCTACACACCTGTGATATTACAGACAACAGGTCTGTCAGAGAAATGGACTGTTTGAGACGTATTAATGAGATGTTTTCAATGAATGACGTCTCACGTGCCACATTCTGTAACTCAGTGTGATGTGGTATGTCTACTGAACACTCATCGATGGTCAAAAAACTCAAGTTTGTATAGACTTTTGATGCCACCGCCAGAAGGTCAGTTAGAGAAACAGCCTGAATGTTCCTTTCCAATTGCATTAAGCCCAATGATGGTATGAGGACATGATGCTTTGCAGCAAAGTGGAGAAAATATAAAAGAGATTGCATTATGAGTCCTGACCCAAGCAGAGCGCTTCTGCCATCCACAAGTTTTTCAATGCCTTGTAATAATTTATTTTCTGACTGAGTCTCATAATTAAGCATAATGCTCAAGTGAAAGAGGGTTCGTGCATTATGAGCAGTACCCTGCGTTAGCTTATGAAATTCACTGGAGCGGGCAGAACCCTCAACTACTTCTTCTTCATCTTCTTCTCCATCTCTGAGATGTTGTATACGATTAAGATGCTGAATTATTTTTTCAGCTATATCATGGCCCTCCACACTACAACAAGTAAACAACATCGTGTAAAACATATCAAGCGCCATACGCTTGTTTTTTACTTTGTTTATATTCTGTTCAAAGATGGTAGTTTCACTGGACAAATAATCACCAGCGCATTTCTCCTGAAAAAGTAGGTGAGGGAAAGAGTAGAAAATTTCTGGCGGTTTCAACAATTTTGGGTATTTAACATATTTGATGATAAGACCAATTCTCAGTCCTATTTCAAGTACATTCTTTTTTGCTTGAAAGTCGACATCAGTAAAGATCAGTTTTTTACCAGGCATCATTACTGCTGAAAGTGCTATTTCACCAAGGTCACGCCAAAATTGTTTTAATTCCTTCATTTCTTGTGATTTGTAGGTATCATGATGAACATAATCTATACTTGATTCAGATCTGGTCTTATCTACATAATTGAAAAACAAGGCCCTGATGAAATATTCAAATAAGGTACCCAGAGTCTTTACCCTGTGTATATCTTCGTCATTATGTATCTTTAGTACAAAGCATATCATAGCCAGCAGTATTGGAGTACCTGCGAGACTGTGTATCACACTGTTTGACTCAATTTGTTTCAACCGTTGCTTTGCGTCACTGGCGTCTGGGAAATGTCTCCCAATATATGATTCTATTCCTTGAGAATCAAACCCATCAAGAGTCATATGAGTGTACAACCTTCGTTTGTGTGTTTGTAATGCACTAGAATGCCATGGCCGCGTGGTCACTAAGGTTCTTACGTCTGCCATAATTTTCCGGTGTAACAAGTCATTGATGTCTCCTTTGTGTTGGGTATGGTTAAATTCATCATGTCCATCTAAAATCAAAATCGTATTAGATGGGTGCTCCTGCATAAATTGCTCTATTTGTGAAGGCGTTATCTTACTATCTTTACACAAAAGTTGATTGTGAATGGCAGTACTTACGTTGTCTGTTTCTTTTATTCCACGAAATTCAAGTACACAAACAACCGGTACATCTTTCAGAGGAGAATGTTGTTCTCTCCTTGCCCAATCATATGCAAGCTTTTTGCAAAGCGTACTTTTACCTGACCCACCGTCTCCACTAACAAGGATGCGGGTTGGACGTTTCCCATTGACTTCCTCTTCAAAGATACCATTATGTGATCTTTTAAGAGGGACCTTTGTTACCTTATCGCCATCTTTGTCTTCCTGACAAAGAGATAATGTAGTGTAGTACTGATCAAGCGAATACTCCGGGACATCTTGCCAAGGGTCTGTTTTGATGAGGCAAAACTCCTGAAGATAGTGTAGCCGCAGCTCTCTCTGAAATTGCTCAACATCTAGCAGATCTGAACCCGTTGATACTGGGCGTTCAGATGGACATATACCTAATTAATGCAATAGTTTAAAAAATCATGTAAATTATATGAAAAACGTACATGTTTCCAAGTGCAGTCACATGGCTACGATCCTTTTGAAAAACACGCCATGTATGTTACAATGTTAGGGGTGGGCGAATGAAACCTTTTTGGGAAATTCGGTTTCAAACAAGTGGATTCTGTTGCCATTTTGGCTGCTAAATACATTATAATGAGTTCTTTGGTTTCAGGTTATATCTGATATTGGTTTCAACTAATTTTTCAAAATGGCTGACAAAATCCCCGAAAAGCACAGGTTTCCTGTGTAAATCCTTAAATATCTGTGCAAATATGGCTCGTAATATGTCTACCAATATAATTTCATTGTCACTCAGCACAAAAATTCATTGCATGTACCGTGGACTTTTATATTTTATACCTTAATAAAGGTGTGTACTGATATAATACTCATTCAATTTATTTCTCTTAAAGAATTAAAGTAAGGTCTCAACCATTTCACTTATTCATATGTTTCTTTTTGCACTATAACATATCACCGGGTAGAGTGTTTTCTTTACGCAAAGCAAAGATGAAATTCCTAAACGTAACACCTTACCTACATATACCTATACAGCGTGTATCAAAAAAGGCTAGACACTCAGAAAAAAAATTATTACGCAAATATTTCATGATCTAGAGATTATATTTTGATATAAATATTTTACATTGGATCTAAACTATCTGATGACACTATTGGTATTGAAAGTATTTCACGCATGAGTGAGCACAGACCACTTTTGTCCAATAGGCTAAAAATGCATTTGCGGACAGAATTGTGTTCTTATAGTCAATGTTTAATGCCTCACAGACCGGTGCTGCAGAAGCTCTCACCTGATGTGTACAAGGATTGAATCCTCAGCATGCTCAGAGATGATGTAATATCAATTTTGTGGCAAAAGAGACAAAAATGAAGCAATGATTCAGAAGTATCCCCCTAAAAAAAGGAGAACATGTCATGTTTGCAAGATGAACTGTGAACTGAAGAAAATTGCATTTTCTTGTTTTTGAAGGGATAGGGTGGGTTGTATCTGAATCATTACTTCATTCTTGCTACATTCTTAATCCTCAGCATGCTCAGAGAAGAGCTTATATCAATTCTCTGACAAGAAAGACAAAATAAATCAATAATTCAGATACAATTAGCAACCCCAAACCGTGAAAATGAAGAAATTCATTTTTTTTTTAATTCACAGTTCATCTTGCAAACATGACATTCTCTTCTTTTTATGAGGTTATATCTGAATCAGTGCTTCATGTTTGTCTTTTTTTGTCACAAAATTGATATTAGCTCTTCTCTGAGCATCGAGGATTCAGTCCTTATGCACATCAGGTGAGAGCTTCAGCAGCACCTGTACGTGAGGCATTAAACATTGACTATAAGAACACAATTCTGTGCGCAAATGCATTTTTGGCCTATTGAACAAAAGTGGCCTGTGCTCACTCATGCGTGAAATACTTTCAATACCAATAGTATCATCAGATAGCTAAGGTCCAAGGTAAAATATTTATACCAAAAAATAATCTCAAAATCACGAAAACATTTTTTAATAATTTTTTTTCTAAGTGTCTACTTTTTTTTGATACACGCTGTATAGCAAGGCGATGATACTTTATTACAACACATCACGTTTATGAATATTTAGGAAAGGCAGATACCAATCCATACATGCGTTAGTTCAAAGTTATAGTTTATTAGCTTTTTAATCCATATTTTAAGAGTTGATCGTGTCACATCTACAACTAGTGAATCAGTAAATTACGTAATGCACTTCGCCGCCGTAATCATACGTGTATATCTCTGGGATGTCTGGGATGATTACGATTTCTGAAATGTCTAGCACAATGTTTCGGTCAAGTTTTATGGAAGTTTATATTTTAACTAAAATGAGAGAGTGCAACCAGATTCAAAATCAGTAGAGAATAATGACAAATAAACCGCTTATGGTGTATTTTCATATTAATTTGAATTTGATTTGTGTTGAAAAATTAACAAACTTCAAAATTCTGCGTAGATGCTTGGAAACTCCCACCAAACCCTATCAGATGAAACAAGCAGAATTAAAATAAAAGAGAAGTAACATTTGTCTTGTCATTTTTCATTGATTCTTGCAAACGGCATAAACAATGTTTCATTATCATTATTATTATTATTTTTTTTTTTTGGGGGGGGGGAAATTTGTTCATTTTTACTGCGCTATGCCGACGGATACTACCTTGAAATTACACAAGCAAAATGAAACATTCTATGCAGATGTTTGCGATGTAAACACACCACCTTGTTCCAAGCAGCACTAACTGAGTTGAATGTTGAATGTTTTCTTAAACATATGTTTAAAACAACTGCATATGTCACAAAACTTTAAAAAGAAATAATATCTAAAATTGTGTATTTTATCCTAAGTATAATGCTGATGATAGGAAGGCTTGGTTAATATTGGTAAACTATTTGACTTTGATGTTAGCAAAGAGAAGCTACAACTACCTGTGCCTGATACGAAATGAGGCGGCATTGATTTGATGATTCTGTCAAGTTCGTCTTTAGTTGGTGCGACCTTTTTCTTCCAATCACATAGCATATCATGGATGGCATTAGGACTTGGAAGTTCAATCTTCATTTTGGCTTCATATCGGGCAACTTGTTCTAGTGTAAAACCTAATTTCAGTCCAAGAGCACGAAGAGCGGCTGGATGTATAGTTTCTGCAATTTCCATTAAGTACTGGTCTGATATTCGTTGACTAGATGATGAAAGGTGGGATTGTGAAACCTCTGGATGGCTTTCTGTGGAGGAGCTCTCTATGAAATATAAAACATTGTCTAAAATAAGAAAACAAAGTCAAATGATAGAAGTTATCTGAATAAATAACTCTCATTATTAAAAACAGTGTGTAAATTTACACTCTTCTATGAATTACGACTTTAGATAAAATTGGAAGGAACACTTTGCAGAAGATTATTTAACATTACCATCCTGATTGTGACTGACAATTTTTATTAACTTTTGCTTCAGCAATTATAATATGAAATACAGGCAATAGTATTAGTTGTAAATATTCCTCCTGGGTTCACCTTCTTTATAAGTTTCTTCAAGTTAGTCCACATACAAATGAAGATGTTGACAACTTAAATATGTATGAACAGAAATTCAAAATAATAAGTCTACATCCCTTACTCTGACTATTATAATGTATTCAGTAAACTTGTTCTATAGTGTGTGTGCAAAATGTACAATTGAAAATATCATTTTAAATATTATTTTCATTTGATGTAATTTGAAAAGCTTCAAGTTACCATGGTAGCAAGACCAATGAGATGAATAAGCCCATGTGACCTTTGACCAAGTTACACTAAAATCCAATAAGCAGTTCTTAAATTATCGCGACTATGAGCTCAATTCGGACATGAGGCCTTGTGACCTTTGACCTCTGACCTTTCAACTCCAAAATCGAATCAGTAAATTGATGCCTTATATTATATACTTCTCCCAAGTTACATCAAAATCGGACCAGTCATACTCAAGTTATCGCTGTAATGAGCTCAAATCAGTGTATTTAAGGCCCAGTGACATTTGACTTTAGACCTTTCAGCTCCAAAATCTAATCAGTTCATTGGTGCCTCATAATACATACTTCGCCCAGGTAACATGAAAATCCGACCGGCAGTTCTCAAGTTATCAGGGTAACGAGCCCAAATCAGACATATTTTAGGCCCGGTGACCTTTGACCTTTGACCTTTCAGCTCCAAATCTAACCAGTTCATTGGTGCCTCATTTTGCATGCCTGGTCCTAGTTTCATGAAAATCCGATCGGGGTTCTTAAGTTATCGCGGTAACAAGAACCGGTAACGGACGGACGGACGGACGGACAACCCGAAAACATGATGCCTCCGGCAACTTCGTTGCGGAGGCATAAAAAGGTATATTTGAAAGCATTTTGGATATTATAGAAATTGAAACACGCTTAAGAAAAAAACATACATTTTATTTTCTTTCATACACGTAGAGGAATGTTCCAAAGTGCATTCATTTACCAGGATGCCATCTGCAGTAGGTAGTCAATTGTTGTGCTCCAAACCAGCCATTGTGTGCTTGTGAACCTTTTGTTTAAGTTGTTTATTTCATTTCCAATGCACTCATTGTAAAAAAAAAAAGTGCTAAAAACAAGCACATTAACTTGACACTTCCGTAACTAAGGATCCCCTATTGATCACCGAGGTCACTTCAAAATAAATGAAAACAAACATGTTTGTACCTAATTTACGCTAAAATCACTCTTTCCTAAAATTCAATCTTATCAGTTGATAGTTGATATCAATATGCTATAGATTTTGCGCTAACCTTGTAATGCAGACACCGATAAAACACTTTTATCCGAAATTGATAGGAAATCTGCATCGGTAATGATATCTCCATCTAGGCTGAACTCCACATTCTCCAACTTGAAGGTTGATGCAGATTTTTCTTTCAGTTCTCTCCAGGAAGAGGCTGTGACGCTGAATACTTTTCCTCCAGTTTCTCGTCTAACTTTAAAATGCTTTTCATGACTCTTCCTTCTATGACCAGCATTCTAGAAAAGTGTGGAAAATGAAATGTTACACCAAATTTCCTGTACCAATGAAATATCATTAAGTAATTATGAGTAGGGGATATTATAGGGAAATGTCGGAATTGGAGGTAGTCGACAATTTAGGATACAATGACATCGCAATCAAGTACTGTATCGGTCTAATGTTCTCTTGTGAAAATGTCAGAGTGAAACATACCCTCTTTGTTTTACAATCATCACACGACAAGATTTTCCGTGACGGAAAATAAGTGTTGTGTAGCTTTCTAAGTTTTCAGGTTCTATCACGGTCATATGATAATTTCATAATCATACGTTCAAGAATAACTATAGATTCAAGAAGTAAAATCAATCAATCAATCAATCAATTAATTCATTAAATAATCAATCAATCAATCAATCAATCTATCAATCAATTAATTAATTAACTCATTCATTAATCAATCAATCAATCAATCAATCAATCAATCGATCAATCAATCAATCAATCAATCAATCAATCAATCAATCAAACAATCAAACAATCAATCAATCAATCAATCAATCAATCAATCAATCAATCAATCAATTAATTAATCAATTAATCAATCAATCAATGTCTGGTTATCCTCAAGTGAAGAAATTCAAAACAAATCCTTCCATCCATATAAATCTAGTATAAACATGTATATTAATTTAGGCTTATTTTCCCAGTCATTCGGTTCTTGAGACATCTTTGATTTCTTTATATCTTATCATTGCCCTTAATATAAGTTTTACGCATGATCTTTGTGGATTCATTAACATTGCATCTGAGTCAACATTTCGTACATTTTTTAACTTATTTTGTTAAAGTACAGTTCCTCAAATTTTCAGATACAGAACTTTAAAACTTTTCTTCTGAAATCTGCCATTGAAATATAAAATGTATGTATCATCATCCAGCATTATTCCAACTCCTTAAATGAAATGGTAGAGTATATTTTCAAAGCAAATGTCGTTTCTTGGTGTAAGCTCTCCTGAAAAATTCTTATCAAACTATTATTATCCTCTTTTTCTTCTCATGATAGTCATGATGGAAATGTATTACGTGCAGCCAACTACACGGCAATTATCATTTTGTACAGAAAAAATAACTATACGGGCGAAAGCAGAATAAAATAATACACTTGGTTGTGTAGTTTCATGCATGATTTGTACATTATTGGTAGTTACAAATTCCAAATGAAATAGAAGCAAACTCAATTTACCTCCTGTATTAAACTACGCGATGTTCCTGGAATATCATACTCGGTACCAGAAGTGGGCCTACTACTCTGTGTACTGCTTTGAACCTCCGTTGTTTGTTCGTCAGAGGTGTTGTCGATTAGTCGTTGCCCACTAGACGGATTTGGTAGTTCAGCTGAGATTGGTTCAGTGGAAATATCTATACTTTCAGTTGCAGAATAAAATGTGGCCACACTTTGAGTGTCAGAATAATGTGTAGTCGAAGAAGATGCTTCATCTTCACTTTGCGATGATTCATGGATGTCAGCATGTTTCTCACTCGCCTTCTTTGGGGTACGCTTTGAAGTTTTGTTCCCCATCTTCTTCAAGTGTTCTTGTTAATGACATTAAATGATGCTCCTCCTTTCAGGTTAAACCTGCATTAGAAATAAGCATGAATGTTGGATATGTTAAAGTTGTGATGTCATTTGTTTTAAATTTCTCAAATTATCTAACACATGAAGACATTTGTGGTACATGATAATAAACTATTCAAGAAAATTCAGGAAAATAGCATGCACTGAACCTAAACAGATCATGAGATAATGATATATCTGTACTGAAAAGAACACAGTTAAACACAATATGAAACACAGTGTGAACACATTGTGAACACATTGTGGTCACAGTGTGAAATTTATTCAAAGTGTTAAATTTGAGCATTCTAACATTGTGAATCATCAATTCACAGTGTGGAACAAAACCACTATGTGAACACTCTGAGAAAAACCTCACCACAGTGTGAAATCATCTTCACACTGTTAAATTCGGCCGTTGTCATATAACCGACTATGTGAACACACTGTGGGACACTGTGCTCTTTCCAGCAGGGATATCAGGTGAAATAAAGGCAATATACGTATATAAAATAAAAGGTTAGTGACATAATTGTGAACACTTTAAAATGCCTCAAGAACCAAATGACTTGAAATATATAGCAACTATACACCAGCTGGAGAGGATCTCCCAGCTGGAAGGATTTGTCTCTATTTTGTTTACTTAAGGAGAATCAAGCATGAACATACTAGGATTTTAATTCTATCGGGGTAGGATAAAAATAGGACCCATAGAGAGCAACACAGCAGGTTTACCTGCCACGAGGGATAATGAAATTAGTTATTTTAGAATGAGTCAATGTTTGACCAGAAGATTTTCACAGGAGAATCCTTGCATAGTTTACTTGATTCTAGAGTAGTTTCAGCCCAAGTTGAGGAATACCCCTAATCATGCTATTTACCTTTAAATTTTAGGAGTGCATCATTATTACTAAAGGAGTAGATGGGAACAGTGTACCTTAACAGCTGAAACAAAGTCTCTGCATAAACATATACATGTAAATTTATTTTTATGTTTCATCTTATCTAATCTAATACATTCAAACTAGATAAAACAGAACTTATTTTACAAAGTCACACATACGAAAATGTATAGAAAGGAAACTAGGCAATACACTTGGAAAATAGATTCAAATGAGAAATAGTGTGTATCGTGACTGTAAAAATACTAAAAACTTTTATAAAAACTTTTCTGTAACACTTTATAAACACTTGAACACGTTTATCTGGATATCATAAACACGTTTAGTTTGAAATTTTGTGTATCACTTATTTCATATCAAAAGTTCGTTTTTATTTTTGAGACACTTCGTACACGCTTGGACACATTAAATATCTTTTAACTACTATTTTAAACACTATAATGGAATGCGAAAAGAATGCAGTCATAAAGCAAAGTTTGAAGTGACAACAGCCTTAAAATATCCGACAAACAAACAATATTTGGGAAGTAAACCTTTACGCAAAGAACATGATTAATTTGTCACCACGTCTGAAATAAGGGGAAATAAACGTTTAAGAAAACAAGAAAATTGTCAAGATAGAAGACCGTTATAAAGCCCATGAATAAGTTTGTGCATGTGCATGTTAAAGTGCAAGTGCATTTGTAAGTTCTCATAACGTTTGTCATGTATTATCATTACGCAAATGTGAACATGTAGATATTTATTGTGAATTTTGTTGATTCGTGATAGTTAGTAGTACGCTCTTGCTATATGTATGGCTAGTGAGTTGGTTTAGTTGACATACTCAAGGGGAAAGGATTTCACAATATATTATTTCAAAAAATACATTCACGTTCGTTGGGTATGATCTCCAAACAAATACAGCATACGCTATTGGCTAACATTTACCACAGTTAAAAAAATCTGAGCGTGATTCGCCCTGCTAATTTACAGTGTCTTTGATGAGGTCTAAAAATGAAGCTCGAAAAATTGTATTTCAAAAATATGATTATTTGAGATCTTTAAAAAAAAATCATATGTTGATTGGATTCACCTTCCCATTTCCTCTCATAGAGTTACTGTGTGTACACCTAGGTTAATAAAACTCGCCCCGAGTTTTATTGTTTATTCATGTATAACTTGCCATTCGCAGTGTAACTTTCCAAACTTTTGTATTCTAGGGTGTTTATTTGTCCATTTGAACACTACTATGTAGCTCAGAGTTTGACAATTTTTTAAATTGAAGCTCCACAATGTTAGCCTATCCCTTAAAAAAAATGTTGCCAACTTTTTACAAACGAAATAGTTGCGAATCCTCGTTACCGATAATTCATAACTGATATACAGAAGTCGATGCTTTAATAAGAATATGAAACGAAGTTTCCTCAAATATAGGGTACCACTCATGTTTCGGAAAGCTGCTGTTTGCGGTTATTTGTTTGTACTTATGTTTCTCTCGTTGTATTATGTTTACTTCGCTCAAATGAATGCGTCTGAACTTATCATTATGAAGGTTCCAAAGAAGAAATCATCGCGTCATGGATTTATCTATTATATCGCACTATAATCAAAACAGGGTCACTGCTGACAAAATGAAATTTTACAATGTCTGGTATAACTCCTGGTATAATGTTCATCAGAGAATGCGAAGCCCATCATTACAATAATACAATCACAACAAAAGCGCTGCCATAAATTGCCCGAAGGCCTCTTTAAAGAATGGTTTGCCCTAAATACCGAGCTGCAATAAATATATACATATATGAAAATAACGTAATTCGGTTTCTTTTATACTGCACGTATGATATCAAGTTCATCAGAGTTTTCTTCTTACATGACCAATGAGTCGTGACGAGTGATTGCTCCCGAACTGGAAGATGTTTGTCAAATCCAGCACTAGCGACGATGCTTGTGATTTGTGTAAAGGTCCTGTGTCGAGGCAGAATTAAAAAAAGCGCCCCTTTTGACTCAACTGATGAAAAAGGAGCACCAATATTTCCATTATGCAATGTTAACGGCATAATAATAATAATAATAATAATAATAATAATAATAATAATAATAATAATAATAATAATAATAATAATAATAATAATAATAATAATAATAATAATAATAATAATAATAAAGTCTTATTTACCCAGGGTAGCCGCTTCAGTCACAAAGACTGCTGTACCAGCGGGCCCTGCATAAAATAAATGTTATTATTACCCTTCTCTATTCTAGAATGCCGAGCGCCTGGCTAGAAAGCAGAAGGTACCATTTAAAAAAAAGTCTTTGGTATGACCCGGTCGGGGCATGATTGTGCGATTTAATCTAGGAGTTGGTTTCCTCTTGTAGTCTGTAAACCTTGGTACTGCAATAAAAATATACATTTATTAATGTATTCCTGTACTTGTATTTAGCCAGTTGTTATCTGTATGAATAAGTTATCAGCGGTTGGTTTAAGGCTATCGTATACGTAGGCACTTACAAAGCCACTGTGTGATTATATCATTGGTATTATACCAGAAGGGCCGACACCCTCTCCGAACCATATATCAATATAAACAATCAAAATAAAACAATCTATACCACATTAGTCTATGAGGAAAACTGGAATGCCCACTGTCACTACTTTATAGCATGTAACCCGTTGGAGACGATTTGATTTCACTATACAGCGTGTATCAAAAAAAAGTAGACACTTAGAAAAAAATTATTTAAAATTGTTTTCGTGATTTAGAGATTATTTTTTGATATGAATATATTACCTTGGACCTAAGGTATCTGATGACACTATTGGTATTGAAAGTATTTCACGCATGAGTGAGCACAACCCACTTTTGTGCAATCGGCCAAAAATACATTTGCGCACAGAATATGTTCTTATAATCAATGGTTAATACCTCACAGACCGGTGCTGCAGAAGCTCTCAACTGATGTGCATAAGGATTGCAGTCCTCAGCTGCTCAGCGCCAGAGGCTAATATCAATTTTGATGACAAAAAGGACAAAAATGACAGCACTGATTCAGATATACCCCCATTTAAAAGAAAGAATGTCATGTTTGCAGCATGTAACTGTGAATCTTAGGGGGAAATGATTTCTTCTTTTTCAGGGGTTGTGCGGGTTGGTATTGTATTGACATTATTGCTTTATTTGTCTTTCTGTCAAGAATTGATCTAAGCTCTTCTCTGAGCATGCTGAGCGATTCTAGAATGTAGCAAAAATGAAGTAATGATTTAGATACAAACCCACCCTACCCCTTAAAAACAAGAAAATGTCATTTCCTCAGTTCACAGTTCATTCTTGCAAACATGACATTTTCTCCTTTTAGGGAGTACTTCTGAATCATTTGCTTCATTTTTGTCACTTTTTGCCACAAAAACTGATATTACATCTTCTCTGAAAATACTGAGGATTCAATTCTTGTGCACATCAGGTGAGAGCTTCTGCAGCACCGGTCTGTGAGGCATTAAATATTGACTATAAGAAAACAATTCTGTGCGCAAATGCATTTTGGGCGTATTGGATAAAAGTGGCCTGTGCTCACTCATGCGTGAAATACTTTCAATACCAATAGTGTCATCAGATAGCTTAGATCCAAGGTAAAATATTAATATCAAAAAATAATCTCTAGATCATGAAATATTTGCGTAATAAATTTTTTTGCGAGTGTCTACTTTTTTTTGATACACGCTGTATAACACTTTTTCTCCATAGACCCCAACACAAGTTAAGTCATACTTAGTCTCCAACGGGTTAATAATCTCTGAACTCGAATTTTTCAAGGTTTCAGGGCCTGCTATTATTTTTTGTCCAATAATCTAGGAGGGTTTTTTTTTTTTTTTTTTTTTTTACAAATTAAACAGGTTGTTAAAGGCCCAGTTTCACGATTGGATGGAAAACACGCTGTCTTGACAAAAATCATAAAAATGGTGCACTAATGACATTCAAAATGCAACTGGAACAGCCATGACAGTATGGAAAAAAGACACAACATTGATTTCCTCTCACAATATGTACACTATGACACTGCAAAAGTCCATGTTAGTGAATATGTGTCTGTATTCCAGGATTAGTTGTCATCCGCTCTGTGGTCGAGTTGACCTTTAACAGTGGACCTTTAAGTAGTTTAACCCAGTGCCATACTGAAAATTTTTTGCAATGGATTGTCAATATCAAGCAGCTATAACAATACTCTTTCACAATAGATAAACATATTGTGTATATGTTCCAAAAATTAAACAAGTTATAAAACTTGTTTAACCATTAACACATCGAACATTTTTAATGGTGCAACAATGAGCAAATTTGGGAGTGAAGTGTCAAATTCTAAACAGCCATAACAATACATTTCCATTATACAATGGGAAAAGGAGGTTTGGAGCCGTTATTAATAAACGGATTGTGAAAAATTGTTTAAACTCTCAATAAGTCGACGATTTTAACAGTACCACATCGAGAAAATTTAGGAGTGAACTGTCAACTTCAAACAGAAGTACCACAACGGAGAAACGAGGGTTAGTTGTTGATAAAAGTACACCCTTTATTGCGAGTTTTTTTTTAATAAATATAAATTAATATATATATAAATTGTTTGTAAGCAGATTATGAGTCCAGATTTCACTTTTGTAAGAAGCATGTCACGGCTAGGAAGGCTGGGAATATTAACGAAGCTAGTGGCAAAATAGCAACGGATCGGGAAGCATGTTCCCCCCTATTATGGACATTCCATATTAATGTTGCAAAAACAGTGTCACATAATAACAGTGAGGGTAACGACTCTGGTTAAGATTTAGTTTACAAGTTTGGCAATGTAGTTCCAGGACAGAAGAAACAAATACCTGTCCGCATCACATTCGATTCTAGAATAGTGAAACAACACTTCATTTAGAAGTTTGTAACAAGTTAGTAGTTAAGTAATGTTTTGTATATAGTAAAAAGAAACATACCGTACATTGCCTTCACCAGTGAGTAATCTTGGACATTCAGTTAACACGTGTCGTATCTCCAATCGCTCCTCTTTTGATACTTTCCTCCGTTTTGGGGGTTACTTATCACATAAGATACACGAAACTCAAGACACACCCTTCCAACCCGTTGAGGAATTTTTGACTAAACTTCCGTGTTTGATCGCACCAAACTCATAATTTCGTATGCTTCTGATGACGTGCTTGAGGTGTAACATACAGAAATTAATGCGCTTGACGTTATATAATGTACATCAATTTACCTGAACTGCACTCTTACTCATTACTTAATTTCTTTCCTCTGGGTATACTCTAGGAGCATCTTTAAATTCGAATAGAATTTGCATCATTTGATGAAAGTTGAAAGGAATTATTTGATTGACAAGTGTAAGGTTATTGGGGACAAGGTAAAGAGACCATAACTTTATTTGCAGAGATTAGTTTTGAATTAGACCGTCAATCGTCGATGACCATTGAGTCAAGTGCGATTTTTCTCTAAAATTATTATTTTACGAAAATAATGCCCTATTTTATTTTTTTTTAAACATTTACTATTGAAGCCTAATCCCAAGCAGTTTTCAGTCGGTGTATAATTAGGTAATCGTATAATATGAGACCTCGGTGGAAGACTAGCCTATACAAGTCATGAGTCAGACGCGTGATGGAAAATTTATATTTTTTTTATAATATATATTTAGTTTAGAAAACTTTTTTTCAAAAGCTCCTGAACCATGGTGTTTGTTACCTGGCCTACCAGGCACGTGCATCGATCGCTCAGCCAGATCATTTATATTCAAATTTGTGTTCATTCACTCGCGCATAGTTCGGCATAATATCGTTCCTGCATGACTGAAAACAGCAAATACATCATGATGTATTTATAAAACGGGAACAGGAATAAAAAAAAAACATATTTATTCAATTATGTTCGGCTGTAGTGGTGCGCGATGAAGATTTTCAATAGCTGAGAATGATTATAACCCATCTAATAGTTCAATTTTATTTGAACCTCCAGATCCATTTGTCTGCCTATCCCATACGGGATTTAAGAGATTCTACAACCAAAGACTTATCGTTTCGGTCCGCAAAACTGCACCAGCTGTCTGCACGATGTTGTTTTCATATATTCACTAAGGAGTTTCGGTGTAGGAAGATGCAATATCGGCAGCAACTAACAGGCATGAGTTAAAGACAATTTGCTCATTGGTGAAATTGCTATAATTGTGAGAATTTCTCCTGAAGTGAAATGCGTTTAAAATGCTTAAAGACGCTATATAACACTGTGGAAGACCCGTTTAAAAAATTGTCGAACTTTGCTATCTGACATATCTGACAGTGTTTGAATGGACAAATAAACACCCTAGAACACAAAAGTTTGGACAGTTATGCTGTCACTAGTACAATATGTGCAGATACAAATTGGCACATTAATTTCATATCGGCCGATAGGAAATTTTGCAACACAGCAGTCTATGGAGAAAAGCTGGAATGGTCTCTCAATGATTTTCACTTTTTTTTTTTTTTTTTTACTACTGCAATTTTTTTCAGGGGATTTTTAGACTGTATCAAAGAAACTAGTAGCATGGGGAATCATGTAGCTCAGATTTTTTTTAACTGGAAACATTGTTATACAATGCCTTTAAGAAAAAAATTTGAGTTTTTGCCAACCAATCAGATCGCACGTGCACTGGTCTGGAGCTGACCATGCGTAACCGATGCATGCCATCCGACGTGTGTTAGTCGCGCCGTGGTAATGTATGCACTGTTTGAATCGATAAGCTCCTCCCCTTATAGCTGTTTCTACAAGTTTTATCCCGGGATAAAACTTGCAAAGACGTAAAATAAACACAATTAACTAATTTATAGGGCCTTGCTGAGGGTGAGTATCACACACAGTATCTTTATCACCATTTACCATAATTCTCACAATACTCACAAAAGTCACAATGTCATTTTTTTTTAACTTATGCCTGTTAGTTGCTGGCTCCTTCCTTCCTTGTGTTTTGTTTTACCATAATTTGGGTTGGCATGTATGACAAAAGAAATCGAGAGATTTGGGAAACATTGAAATTTATGTAGAAAAAAAGTTTTGTTTTTGTTTTTGTATTCATATAACCCCTTTATTCGCTTTGAAATCAATGTGTTATAAGGGTACCCAGTGTCTGAACTAAACATTATTTTGCATAGGAGCAGGATGGTGATTTCGCAATCATGCGCCACGGGGTTGATGGGTTATGGACGGTGAGTTTTCATATCGAGTGGTTTGATTTTGATAAGCGTATCTGCAATGCAGTCTTGACTCTAGTTTACAGTCTGCGTTTTGAAAGCGAAAATAGTTCTATTTGGAACAACGGCTGCGGAAAAAAAACACACTAGTCGTTAAACTCACTCTGTGTGGTGCTATTGGTTCAAACTAAACAGCCTTGTTACAAATTGGTAGTTTTACCATACACACTAAGAAAAATAGGCTCAACTTTGCACCTTTAAAGGTGCAGACCACTGTCACACTGGGAGCACCTTTAAAAGTACAACTTTGCACCTTTCTGAAAGGTGCAAAGTTGAACTCAAAAGGTGCAAAGTTGCACGCGAAAAGTGCAAAGTTGCACCATAGAAAATTAAAAAGTATTCTTTTTTTTTCTTGCAAACTGTGTGTTTTTGTGTGTGAACCGCAATTTACGTTCATTCCAGTGCTATTTATAGTATTTACATTATAATACACTTTATAAATTAACATTTACAAATTTACAAATATTTAAAAACTGGTACAAATATGACCTTACCGGGGATCCCAACCTGCGACTTTCCGCACGTGATACGGACGCTCTACCCACTTGGCCAACACGCTGGCCGTGAAGGTGTGTATTTTCACAAAATTATATATAATGTTGAAGCCGAAGGTGCATTATTTTCATCCTTTTAACCCGTTGACTACGAGTTTCTGTAAATCACCATAGACTTTGTACAGAGCCCATCCGGTTCCCGTAAGCAACGGGTTAAGGTGCAAACTTTGGACTTATAGGCCGTTTTCGTAATATAGTCAAATTCCATGCATACCTTTTAAACAAAGGTTGTTTTTGACAACCTGAAAGCTTGTCTGTGATTGTCCGACATAGAAAATAGTGTATA
>JZLH01S0386961.1:45973-61960 GCA_001188425.1 Eucidaris tribuloides | reverse complement strand
GCTCTTTGAATCTACCTGATGAAATGAACGCACAGGAAGAAACATAAAAATACATGCCAAATATAGTGATGCCGAGCCACAAATCATGTTATTCTTTTCTTTTTACAATTGATATGATGATAAAGTATCGATGTATATTCCTTCTTTGATTGGGGTGGCTATGATAGAAACAACAAATTTGCGATTTGCTAGGCTTTTGGGCAGTTTGAAAATATGTCAATACCAATAATTGAAGACAACGTAAGTTACGTCTTAAACATCGTTAAATTTGTTACAAAGCCTGGGGAGCAAACGTTTCTCTGTTTCATTCAGTATCCAAGATTATGCTCCTTTGAAGCACAGACAAAATAAACCTGATATTTAATTGTATCGTAAATGACCTTCTTTTAAAATGTCTATTGTGAATCGCACGCAAAAAACTCTACACGTTTGTTATAGTACGCAATTCACACCATATGTCAGGCTATTTGCCATTGTATGCCACCGCCTAGCTGCTTTCGTAAAGCTTCTTCGGTCATGCAAAACCGTGACGAAAAAGTGGCTCATGGGTTCAGAGTTAACTGCGGTTATTTGCGAGGAAATTGAGCTATAGATTTTTTTATTAGTTTTGTCTACAGAGATTCTAATCTTAAGGGAATTATACAATAGGGATCTGTTAAGAAGTTATTCTAATTTGTTATTGTTGATTGCTTTGTTGGAGGTTCGACGTACTGATTAATTTACATAAGAGCGTTGCAGCATTACCAACTCAATATTTCAACTGACAGTCTCTATATCGGGCAATTGTTCATAAAAAAAATTAAAAATTTGTGTAAGAGGAACAATGATCCCAAGATATAAATATTGCTAAGGCGGCATTAAAAATCGATGAACAACGCTTTTGGAATTGTAAATGATGATCCTGGCGTGTGTGCGGTGCAACTTGCACGAAATTGTAAGACATTGGTTGGCGCGACTAATTTCCACCCTATATTTCCATCTCCCGTAGGTAAGGTCTACGCTCCGACTTCTGCAGCTCGACTGGAAATAATGCATAAATTGCGGCCGTTTACGACCACAACCCCGGTATAACTATAACGTTCCCTTGAGTAATTTAAGCCAGAACATCAACAAAGTTTAGCGGGGGTGGGAGAAGAGAGACACACCTACTAATGAGTGAGCCACCAAAATAGAAGGGAAAGGAGAAGGATGTAAAAAATCCATTTGACGTCGCGCTGTCGCGACTATCATCACTTCTCTCGACATTGCGTTTTCTCACCTTGTGCGTGACGGGATTCTCAAGTGAGTTACGAACATCAATTTATTTCCAATTAATCTCGGAACTCAGTCACACTGGTGTTATCCGTGAGCAGGTTGAATTCTTCACCATAAACACCACGATTAATGATATCTGTTAACATTCACATCTTTGCTAATGCGAAACGCGCAGGCCTTGGTACAGAGAAAACCGTTTAGACTATCATCTATGCGACTCTTATTAGCTTACAACAACTTGAAACATAGGCGGTTTTATCTTTACTCGGAACAGCTGTGCTCCATGCAGTCTGGGCTATAGTATGATCAGTAAATGACTTGGATATAAAGAAATGTTGTCATCGTATTAATTAGCGAAATATTTGTTAAAATTCACAAACAAGGAACCACTGAATGACACGAAAAGTTACAGAAATTCGCAGCTTTACAATATCTACTCCTTCTGTTACATTCATCGGATTTATAACACAACAATTATACAATACTGCATGGTGAAAGACAAGCACACACACACACACACACACACACACACACACACACACACACACACACACACACACACACACACACACACACATATACCACTTAAAATTCTGGTACACACTCATATCCTACACACATTGTCAAAATGTATCTTTTTTATGTATTTGCTTTGACGACGGACAAACCAACTCAGTAAAATCAGTATGAAAATGTTAATAAATCCGTTGCATATCTTTATCTTATCTCTGTATTTTTTTTTTTTGGAAGAAAACGACAGGGAACGGCCAATGAGAAAACTGAACACTGCAACAAATATATTTTTGCGGAACCGGAATAATGATGACGAAGAAGATAGGATAATCTTTAATCTTCAATGAAATATAATCCTCACCGTACCGAGGATGTGATAAGTGGAATACCCTCAGTCTGTCAATCTTTAAAAGAACCCAAAATTAGGTCATGTTCTTTTAAGGCACGTATATTTCGTTGAAAACGTGCGTTTACAACTTCGCTTAAAGAGAAAAGAGTTTGGGTGAATGAAAAGTAGTGAAATGATTAGCGGTATGCCAGTTAAACAAGATGGAACGACGATTGCGCTTTGTTCGTTCACACCTACTGTTTTGCTTCTTTTATTTCCCCCTCATTTTAAACAAATTCAAACATGTAAAGTTGATATAAGACGTCCAACTTAATACGCTTAGCCCCGTCCGTCAAATTTATATACACGCTTAGAAAACCGTGCCTTTTTTTTTTCGAGTGCGCACACTTCAAATTGTTAAGTACCCTTGACTTGACGGAGCCCTAAGGCCGTATTAAAGACCACGCGCACAGGCTTTTGCCCCAACAACGCCACGCGCGCAGAATTGGACTGTGCAAACATACGACCAACGAATTTGTAGTTGCATTTTTGTAGTTTCAGGCACTGAATGAACCTATTATTCCGATTTTTTGGGGTAAAAGGAAATAGAAAGTATCCAAGATGTGATTCATGCAAGAAACATAATTATGCATCTTAAAAACATCTCGTGCAATAACGACATGCACACGAACAATGACCTGTATTGGTGAATGAGCGATCGTGCATGACACATGAGTATGGAGAATATTTTGTTTCAAAGAGATTTGCTGTGATAAAGTTCATATTATTGGTAAATTAAAGAAGAAAATACTTCAAATATTGAATTACACATGTGTAATGAAAATGCACTTCTTTCAAAAATATTTTTTTTCGTTAAATGGATATAACCTATATGAGAATCAAAATGTGCAAGCACCTTTTAAAAGAAATAGGCCTATATTACTGGGTCTTTGAAAAATATTAAGTTCACAATCATCGCTCTAAGGTCTGTAATGCGTTGGATACTGGAATGAAGAACTTTATATTTACATAATATTTTCTTCTAGAAAAAAATCGAAAAGAAATTTAACCTTTAACTGTCCTCATTTCATTGAAATAACATTACATTTGTCTTGGGAAAGTGAAGTTTCTGTTGTTGATCTTATTCTAAAATGTCTTAGCATATTATTTCCTTGATATATACTAACGTTTTTATTACATATTTTTCAATTGCAAATATGATTAATTTGCCGCTTAAGTCATTTTGGTCTGTAGCTCTTACTTTATTACTCTGTATAAAATGTTTTGCATTTTTTCGATATTAATAATTCTTTATTTTAAGTATTCTTACTTTTTGTTACCTACTTTTCGATTCCATAAAAGGTTAATTTGCACACTTCAGTTATTTTGGTCTGTAGTTTTGCACTGTATCATTTTATTTGCATAAATATTTTCCTTTTATGTCGTCAACATTTGTCAATAATGTTTCTTTAATATCTGAAATAAAATGAATATTTGATATGACGCCTCATACCAAAGAGTTTAAAAACCTTGGATATGTATAATGTCTTATACACCCATCCGAAATTTATACATACTCAAACATGTTTCAGGAATATACTAAGTAGTTTCCAGTTTGTGAGAGGTATTTACTTGTTCGTGATTTCATCATAGAAATACAGTAAATTCCTCCCGTCTACGTACGATGTAACATCTGCAAATGGCGCCTCTCTGACTGGTATACATCACCAACTGTATACAGACATGCCAACCTAAACCGTCAAACTTTGAATTTACTCGAACAAAAATCATAATAATTGCTAAATTTGAACATCCATGGGTTTCTATACCAAACCAAGCGATGGGGGCAATAGCTTGTATTATTGCCCGCACAGAACAGCCGCCGAGATGACGTTTGTCTCCTTGTTCCACAACTCGAAGGAAATATCACCTGCATAGCGGGGTCACTCTACATTCTGGCAACGATTTTTGCCACTTTTTGGACTCACAACAGCTGAAATCAGGTCTGCGCCTTCCTCCGCCCGCTTCGGCCTGGGTGTGAAAATACCGATCTTTAGCACTACTTCGCTAGGCCGCAAGATTTTTTTTTGCCAGGGACCCCCATCCATGTATATTTGCTCGGAATTTATATATGTTATATGTATTTTTTTATATCTTTATTGTGCTACAGCAAAGGGCCGCCTCCCCGTAGTCTGTTCCTGGCTTGGATTCCGGCGGGTTTTCGGGGTGTGAGGTACTGTTATGACAGACGAAGACTTGCCACTGTTGGAACGGACGAGTTGAAATTACAGTCCATCGATTGCCAGATCGGAACAGATCCTTGGGGATTTCTACGAACACTCTATCTCCCCCCTTCCTCCTATATACAGCTTGAAGACATTCTGCAGCAGTAGTATCCACCTAATTTTCCCCGCGCTCTCTTTCCGCCTTTTCTCCTAATATCTCTTTAGAAACTACTTGCTCAGAAACACTCGAGGCTGTCAAACTTACGTGAAGAAGAGAAGAGGAAAAAAATGGATTCTGTAAACTCTCTGACTGATACGTAAAGATGTACCCGCCGGTACAATAGACCACGACACACGCCCAACTTGTGAAAATTACCAGCATGGTCCGGATAATGTATGTACAGCTGATAATGTCGTTTAATTTCGTGGTAATATCGAGTTGTAACATGGCATTATCGAGCCCGCATTCCCAAATGAAATATCTACGTCATTTCAAAATCATGTATCGCAGAATTGATGTACACAAGACATAACCCGATCCTGTTTGATACTTTCACTTTCGCTATCTCCATCCTATCACCTCTTTCCCGTTCAATTGCACATTTAAATTTGACATTAATGGATCTATTATTTAAAGTCCACTGCACATGCGCGAAAAGTGGAATAAATTTCGTTTTTAGTGCATGAGGTAATAACTATTTTGCTGGCGCGAGAAGCATGCATCTTACGGCCTACACTTAAATAATTCGTATACGTGAAAATACGAGGGTTCGTTCCAGTGATAACAGAGAACCACATTAAAATCGATTTCAACAATTTGTTTAAGTATTTAAATATTTCAAAGAAATAAAACAGATTTGACGTTTTAGGATGTTGCTTCTTCGATTTGAAATGAGGTTAAACTTCAAATTCTAGATCCAGAATAATTGTCGTTCTAAATTGAATTAGTCAGGCTTTGTTAAGTAGATTCTATCGAACAAATCATACCCAAATAATTGGAACCACTGGGCTCCTGCCTTCGCTCCTGGTGATCAAGTCGACAATTTAGAGCTAAGCCCACTTTATTTATTACCCC
Organism: Eucidaris tribuloides; assembly: GCA_001188425.1. Classification (NCBI taxonomy): domain Eukaryota; kingdom Metazoa; phylum Echinodermata; class Echinoidea; order Cidaroida; family Cidaridae; genus Eucidaris; species Eucidaris tribuloides. Next base: position 56,565 of record JZLH01S0386961.1, on the reverse strand, counting down.
TCTTTAAGTAATATCAATTACAACTCCCGTTATACTCCTGCGATAGATGGCAGAAGGGCTTGTTTGACGACATACAGCCATGCACGCATGTCATGATTAATTAGAAAACATTATCAAACAAACATTAGAAATTGAACCAACGATATAGCCCAAATACCAACCAATACACGACATCAAAGACAGTGTGTTGTCTGGGTGACGAATCACATTTCAATACAGTTCATTAGATCGGCGTAATTTTATTCAAATGATCCTCACGCTTTGGGGTTTTTATTTGGTGGTTTTGGTCCAAATCGGCGGGACTCGGCGCTTCCCGGCCCGACGGGCGGTCCGGGTTAAACATGTTTAATACCAAATTCGATTTCGTCATCTCCTTACCCGTTTCTTCAGACACATGCGGTGCGGCGCGCAAAATTGCCTAAACTAATCACCGCTATATGGTTATTGGAGACATCCTGCAACTGCTATTGACTGTCACGCAGTGCAGCCGACTGGATAATGAAATATCATTTCGGAGAGTATGAGATGTGCCCGTGAAAAAGACTCCCAAACAATATAACGCAAAGGGGGGAACAGGGCCGATTAATAGACCAAGGGAAGAAGGGATGTCATGTACATTTTTTAAACAGTTTCTTTCGACTTCTCTTTATATAAGCAACCATGTATCCCCCCTGTGCCGATCATATAAGAGTGGCTCCGTACCAGATTAAACAGTCGACGTTAATTCAATCAATCAAATCAATGTCTAGTCCGAAACAAAATGACAAGAAAGGAGTCAATTTCATTTCATTTGATTTATTTTATTTCAATACGGATAAAGAACCCAATTACAGTGTAGCATAAAATGCTGTTTTACACAGGGGCCGTCAATCAATGTATCATGTTCACAAAAAATGGAAATGATTTTATATAGAGTAACACAATCAACTCAGTCGATCGTGGTTGGAAAAGAGAACAGAAGACGAACAGAATTCTACTTATATCATTGATTCTTTATGTATGTTTTTATACTCGTCTAATTTCATAAATCCACATACATTTTTAACCACAGCAAGGGGCTGGGACATTTGCGTTTGGAAAGAAAATGTGGTTTTCATTTCTTCAAGTAGACCCCGTTTTGTTCTTTTTACTCATCCTGTAAGATGCTCAATGCCACTGTATTTTTGAAGATACAACTTACAAATTTGTAAGTCGACAATATGAAATTATTCCAAAAGAACTCTCGCATCACGAAACACGTTAATGTTACAAAAATCCGCGAGATGATTAACGAAAATTTTGCAACAAAACACAGAAAAGCAAAAAAATTGCAACAAAACAGAAATATCGATTTTTAAAAATTAATTTCCACAAAACATTTCCAGTAAGCAAGAAACAAAACACAGAAAAGCAAAAAATTGCAACAAAACAGAAATATCGATTTTTAAAAATTAATTTCCACAAAACATTTCCAGTAAGCAAGAAATAAGGACGTATCATTAAACAATATACAAGAACTAGATCTACGCACACACAACAAAGCCACACAAAAATTAAATATCAACGGTGACTTTCGAGAAAGTAATTTTCTGCCTAGTAGAAAGAAAATGGATGCATTGACCTTTTATTAGAAACAGACCGGTTGAACTCTAATGGATAAATTTGCGTGGAGATGGAGACAGTGTTAAAGAAAAAGCCAGTCTGATGGTAAAGGAAGGTAAAGTTGAAAGGAGCAGCTTAGAAAAGTGGCACGTAAGCTGCCGCGGCCTGGTGTGGTGGCGGCGCGTAACATGAAACCGGTATCGCGGAGCGGGGGATAAAATGACACTAAGAGACTTGGCACACCATTTGCGTCGTGCCTCGTCTGTTTAAAGCAAACCGAATACCTATTGACTTTGAAGAGGAGACAATTAGCTGTTCATTTAAACTCCTCGTTCGGCCATTATTTGCTTCTGATCTTGTTACTTTGTCGCGTATTTAAATCGAGAACCTGTTTAACCGCCGTTTTGCCTCCTAATCGGTAGATCCGCTCTCCAAGAGTCGAGGAGAAATTGCCCAGACCTGTTTATTGCACGCGCGTCGCTTTCGAGAAAGTAAACGCACACTTCGTTTTTTCCCCTGTTCTACTCAAGCGTGAAGGTGAAAATGCTTGATTCTGGAGGTACACATAAGATCATAAGATGGCAAAGGAAAGATTTAGCGCTTAATCTTGTCTATAGATTTACCTATGATATCCTTACTTTCCATTAACGGGTGAAACGTCCAAGATTGTATTTTAAATCTTTTTTTTCACTCCTCACTCATGTTTTGTTATTGTACCGGTATAGTTTGTTCTTATCGATTTAATATGTGTCAGTTTGTGTGTATTGGTTCTGTCTTAATGTATATTGTTTGGTCTTCTGTATATTTGTATTTTTATGAGTGAAATAAATCAGTTCAGTTCAATTCAATTCAATTCAATTAAATAAACACGTCATTTTGATTCTTAACTTCAATTTTTTCAGATTAACAAACACGAATAGAAATGACACTATAACATGTGGAGTTTTCTCTTTGTGCTTCGTGAAATCGAGTGTTATTACAGCACTTTATTCTAAGTGAGCATATTTATGGTATAAGATAAAATGTACAAGAATATACATTTCAATATATTGCTCTAAAATGTAAACACAGCAAACTGTTCAAGTACACTCCTGCTCATAATTATGGAATATTTTATTGATACTTAAGTTCTTTCTCCTATATCGTCCAAAATTTTCAAGACAAGTGTTTACTTCACAAAAACGCAGCATGTGAAGCAATTTTTGGATTTCATGAGATGACTTAAGTAAAAACTTAACTACGTTTGAGCGCAATAACAATTATATATATATATATTTTTTAAAATCCACAAAAAATCATGAAAAAGTATTAAATTAAAGTAATTTAAAAAAACAACACAGAAAACTGATAAATTTTAATCTAATATCATTTATCACTAAATTAACATTAGAATAGTGTTTGTTACAAGTCTGATAACGATCTCATGACGCGCGTATAGCCACAAGCACGTGACTCAACAAAACTACACAACGCGCATTTATAAACAAGTTTAGTGTCGAGTCGAGCTAGCAAATATGCATCAAAATTCCTCATTATAATTATATTATACGTATATATATATTATCACGTGGGGTGAACAAATATTAATCCCACCTACCGTTCACTGAAAAATGGCAACTTCTAAAATGTTTTTTAAGTATTCCATAATTATGAGCATGAGTGTATATAGTGATAAGGTGAAAGAATGAAAGCAATAGTTTGAAAGAATGGAAATGGTTAATTAGCCTATATGTAAATTACAAGTGATTTAAAACAAGCACTTTTGTTCCCTCTTTTTCTAAATACATAAGATGGCTAGCATTTACGATCTCTTAGTCCCATACATAGTTGAAAAATAATTCATATAATCGAAAAATACGGGTATACTAAGTGCAACTACCATGGACTTTGGTCTCTTGCAATAAAATACTTAAGCTTGATTGTAATAATTGGCCGAAAGGAGAACATTAAACGTGGTAAATTTTAATTCGATGAACGAATTTTTTTGGTGCGGTGACCTCCGAAGTAGTATATACTAAATACCGCCGCTATACTAGTCTCCCTTTTAAGTACTCCACGATATAGTCAAATGTCCAACGTCCTTTATCCTATGTATGATGAGGTGTTCTACAGCCCATAACGGTAATGAGAGAAAACTTAATTTAAAGGAAGGTTGATTTAAGGGGACTTCGGTAACTGCATTAGCCGCTGCGTGCATTGTTGCGCAGTAAGTGATTCCCGTAGTTGATTGGGTTATCGGGGGTCTGATCGTGGTGGTGCGCCGGGCAAGAATCGGAATGACGATACGACTGCTGCCTGGATTTTTTAAAGGAACCCCGGATGAAAAAAAAGGAGAAAGCGAAGCATATCACTTCGAATGAAGACACTGGAAGACTGTTCCTCCATCTCACAACCACTAATAAGGCAATAACATCTTCGGTCGTGCATAGCGAAGCGTGAAAGTGCGATATTTCGGGGTACAAAATTGGGTGTTTCCTGATATCACTGGCCTTGGAGTTTGGATGTGTGAAAAATGTTCAACTATACTACGAAAAAAAAATCTCGACTCGATCACTCTCGATTATCAATTTGTGCGTCGCAAGTGAGTGCTCCATGTAGTCGCGGTGTGCATTAGTTTTGCCCAATTTTGTAATTAATTTGCCATGAATTCGACGGCAAGATTGTAAGATGCACTTTTATGAGTTCAGTTAAAGAATATAGGTATGTGGTCTGTAACTTGGACATGAAAAGTGGTAATGATAGTATTCAAAATTATCATGAATACTTGAACAAAACATCATTTGATAACCTTGTCAAAATGAAGAATATTTCTTATCTGGGTAAATGTGAAGACGGATATAGATCCAATTCAAATGGGGCAACAGGAATAGACCTGTAACTCAATTATTGTAATGAAATTGTGGGCGTTGTGTATTTCTATATTAAGTCCAGTGTACTGTTTTCGACAACTTTTCTAATAGCAAAGACAAGTTTTGACCGTACAAGGAACGCGGTTTCATCATTAAAAGTATACATACACCAACAATATAACTTACTAGAAAAGGTTTCATTATTTAAAGTATGCATATGCCAACAATATATCTCTTATCGGCGAAGTTAGTAAAGAAGTTGATTAGTGAAAATTGTGGTTGCCACAAAGTTTTCGTAAAAACATGCCGCACCAGATTGGGCGCCTCACATATGTTTTGTTTTGAACTTTATCTTCCAAAATATATAGGTACCGGTTGTATATCCTTTTTAACATTCTCATTTTCTGATAATCCAATGATTCAATTGTCATGTAACTAATTCAATTATTACAACGCCCAGCTTCTGTTTAATTGTTTTGATATCATCACTCAATGTATGTTTTTCTTTCTCGCTTATTCGCTCAAAATCGTCGTTTGACCGATACCGACATTTAAAAATTCGTTTCCAAATCCAAGTTAAGAATTTTGGGAAAAAATATAGCTGCAATGATCCTGTCGCCGCTAGGTATACTATCAAACGCCAGAAGATTACCCGCCCATTCCTTGCTAAGGCTGTGTAAGTGTTTCAACGAAGACCAAAACACAAAAAGTGAGGAATTGCGCCCTACTTTTCTTATCCTCTATATACAGTCATCTCTATTCGATCCTTTTAGCGACGCCACCGGGCAATATTTTGTTCAATTAATCGTCCGCCACCACTCCTACCTATACGCCTGAAGCTTGAGGCAAACCGAGTACAAGCTCAAGCAAGTTAGGAGAAACATTCTTGAAAATGAAATGTATTGCGATATTGAATAAGAATACGTCTTCATAGCCATAATCATAATATAGTCCATACGGTTAACGCGCGCACTATATTTTTTAACGAGATTAAACCGCACGAAGCTGTGTATGGGAGACCAGCCTTCAATATTTTTGTGTGTTGCGTCGTTCGGTCTAACCCCTCCGGGCGGCAAAATATTGCAGAAATGATATATCGCGTTTTGAACAGACGTTTGGTTAACTATCGGTATAAAAAGACGGCGTTAAACTTTGACGTAAAGCTCCCTCCATCACCGCGGAGTTCCTTAATTTGTCTTCGTATCATGTCGTTGCGTCAATTCCTTAAGTTATTACGGAGATCGTCACAATCAAAGAAGTAAAATTTCACTCCAGGACATATTAATCTCAATAATCTAACGACCATATTTATTCATTGCCTTTCATCATCTGAAATTGGGAGGGTGGGCCAATCGCATTTAGTGGAAATATGTTTTGGAGCCCCGAGATATAAAAGTGGGGAAATGATCTTTGAGTCAGAGCTCGCAGAATTGAAATGACAGCTAGTACTTTTGTACTTCTGTCGTGCAGATTTATCATAATCTAAGGCGACAACAAGAATGTTCGTGTCCTTTTTATCGCCCGACAATAAGGTACAACTCCCACCCCGACGGTGGTAGTTCGTTATGGAAATGGATTAACAATGACTGTTTATAAAAGAAAACATCGACTATTATTTTCATGCGACGTAGATTATTTCAAATGACGTACATGTAAATCAACCTTTCAAGGGCAAGGAGTTTGCTTGTAAACATTTGCCATAACTATCGCAAGTTTACGTTTACATTAAATCTGTCGGTCTCTTGTATTTTATTATGAATAATGACTGTTTTACACCTGTCGAGGCTCACTGCTTGTCTTTTCTTATTTGACAAAGAGTAAGCTGATTTTTTTCTGGAGGTTTTAACATATCTTTTTTTTTTTATATAAACCTGTTGAAAGATATTGTGTTTATGCGGAGGGGGGGGGGGGGTTCGGAGGGTCATCGACCCCCCCCCAAAAAAAAAGCAACAACAACAAATGAAAAGGTTCACATTTTTGTTCCAAACACATTTTTTTCGAGGATCTTTTCTGAATGATATTAATGAAAAAGCATTGATCTGGTACATCTTAATCACAACTCACTGTTATTTCATTATGAAAAGGTAACCAAAAATATAATCACGACTCACGCAGAAAAATCCTGGATATACCTCACAATAGACAATACGAAGGAAGGAAAGTTATATCAATGATGCAGAATTGTGACTCAAAAGGTCGTCATCTGTTGTCATTCACGGTCATATAGAGGTCAGATGTGTAGCCATGTACGTCACTTCTCAAATCTCGAAGCTGCTAAGTTGAATTTGAATTTTGACCAAATGGTAAAATTATGTGCAATATAATACACAATTTTTACAACTGGAAATGTTTTACCTCTAGGTGGATGTTAATATTAACAGATTTTTTTTGGCCAAAGTTGGAAAAAAATAATCAGCATGAAAGCGTAGGTAGAAACACACACAACAAACCGACAAACAAACATGCCTGTTTTGAGTTAACTTTTAAAAGTAAAAAAAAAACATACAATCAGCCACAAATGTTTATTGGTACGGGGAACACCGTGAAAGTGGACTAACGATGTTTATAGACACACTAATTGCCGAAAAGTTAAATTTACATTATTTGGGCTGTGATTAAAATATAAACAAAATACAAAAGAAATAACCACCCAAAACACACAGACACAGACACAGACACAGACACAGACACAGACACACAGACACAGACACAGACACACAGACCAGGCACCACACACACACACACACACGCACGCACGCACCACACGCACACACATACACATATACACATAGACACACAGACACACACAGACACACACAGACACACAGACACACACACACACACAAACACAAACACAAATCACAAAAACTCATTAGGTGTTAGGATATGACATAAAATAATACTGTTCCATATCTTCTGAAGACAGAGCAAAGTAACAATATACATCGCTTTCAAAATACTCCTATCTTGAAAATATGAAATGGGTTAAAATGATACCAGACATGTCAGAGAGAATCAGTGTGTTGAAACGATAATGGGTCAACAGGTCAAATTCAGTGAAAGTTATCCACTAAATGCGAAACAATAGAAAAGAGATGTTCATACATGTACATAATTATGACACCTGCTTTATGTTCATCTTAAAAATGATTTAAGGACATCCATTTCAAGAAACAAAATGAAAACTACAAACATCATTGACCCACATCGGTATTTATGTGATGATCTACTTCAAGAAAACGAAACGAAAATATGAATGATTAACCCACATCAGTATCTGTGTGATGATCAATTTCAAGAAAACAAAACAAAAATATGACTATACTAACCCACATCAGTATTTATGTGATGATTATAACAAAACTGAAACAAGTATTTTATGCATTGGTGTGGAATGGAGAGAGAAACGGTGAAATATTTGTGGCGAAAGGTTTGCAAGGTGACGCCATTATTATAGATGGCGCCACCACACGAACTGTGAGCTGTAAAATGTCCGCCAATCCAGACCTCTGACAAACAGGGGATCCCTCACGAAAGACCCAGTCTTGCTTGCTAATCGGTCTTTATAGTGACAGACAATATAAATTATTAGTTTAAACATGCCATATGTATAGTCGGGGTTTTGTATCGGGGACCCATTTAATGGGGTATTATACACCTTGCGGCCTTTCTTTATGTGGTCCTGATTATGAGGTTTCTTACAGAAAGAATTGCCCTTTTCCCCCATTTCATGCAGGAGTTATTTGTAATTGCATGAAAGGGCATAGAACAAATTAGGGCGTGGATAATCAGCCCTTTTAACGCGTGGTTATAGAATCACAGTCATGGACTATTCCATTGTTATGGATGGGTAGTTATAGAAGTGTTTGTGGGTGGTAGCTCTCACGAGAAGCTTTTCTTGTGAGATATAACTGTCGTCATTTGTCACACTATGAAGATGTCTGGAAGTTTTGAAACACAATCAAATACAAACAAGATGGAGATCGTCTAAGCTCTGAGAAAATACACATTGAAGGGTCAGCTGGGTGCAATAAACATTTTTGAAATTTTTGCACTATTTTCTATTCAAATTCTGACTAAAATAGTAAATTTGATAAGAATATAGCGAACAAAATAGGTAAACTAGCTGCACACACCTAACGTAATATTCCAATAACTTTAACTAGTTTGTTTACAAAACGTAAAGACGTTAACAGGTTATCAAACTGAAATATTTGCACTGCCATATGATAAACAATTGAACATTTCCGTGATGCGGTATTCTGTTATGACAACATTCATATTAATTCCGCCAGGCGCATTTGGACAGATTTGTATGTGTTTGTTTATGCACAATATCTGTATATGTATCCGTGTCATGTATTGCATGTATTCATTTTTCCTTGACAAGGAAATGTTATGAGCCATAAGTATTCAGTTTATTGGAATAAAACCACACGTATTACATCAATGCATTTTGAATACAATTTCCGAAGGTAATTATGCCTAATTATATATGTATGAATACAGACAGACGTGTGTGTATGTATATATGTATGTCACATACTTATGAGTGGTGAAACACTACTAAATTGTTTCCAACAATTCGTCATAGCTTGGTTAACAAAATCATGTTTTATCCTTAGTTTGCTTATTTTTCTTACTTTTTCTGACGAAAAAAAATGACGAGACAACGTCCCTGACAAATTCAAAGGAAACCCTGCTAACATACACTCATGCTCATAATTATGGAATATTTTGTTGATACTTAAGTTCTTTCTCCTATATCGTCCAAAATTTTCAAAAGACAAGTGTTATTTCACAAAACGCAAGTATGTGAAGCAATTTTGGATTTCATGAGCTGACTAAATTAAAAAACTAAAATACGTTTCGAGTCGCAATAACAATTATATATTCATTTTTTTTAAATCAACAAAAATCATGAAAAAGGTATTAAATTAAAGCAATTTAAAAAAAACCCAAAACTGATAAATTTGCATCTAATGTCACTTATCATTAAATTAATGTCAGTATTGTCTGTTACAAGTCCAATAACGCGTGTAACCACCACGTGACTCAACAACAATACCGCCATTTATAAACACGGGTTTTAGTGTCGAGTCGGACGCTACAAAATGCTCAGCATTCCTGAAATACTTAGATTATAATTGTTTCACCTGGGGTCAGCAAATATTAATCTCAGATGTACCGTTTACGGAAAAATGGCAACTTCCAAAATGTTTCTTAAATATTCCATAATTATGAGCATGAGTGTATATCTATCCACATAAATTCGGTACGCCAGCATATTATTTTCAAAGGAAATATCATTACAAGAATCAAAACTTCTGCATGTCATCCACCATGACATCGTAAAAAATACCCTAATTATGATTATCAATATATCAAAGCACTTCAAGAATGGCAAGAAGACCAAAACCTCCGACTGCGTGGCCAGATTTTTTCCGGTCTAGTAAACGGAACTGTTAAATATGAAATTCCAATACTCGACAAACACTTTTTTTTTGCTTCGTATCAAAGCAAACAATCATGGGGGAAGAAAATAGAGCGCAAATCACAATGCGCACGCAAAGATGAACAAAACATGCCGGTGGTTACGCTCCAGCCCCGACGGGGCTTTGACATTGGTGAGTCGGTTATTGTCAGTCCCAGACTTGATTGCTAGTCTCTGTTTAGATATTGGCTCCGATGATAACTCTGTCCCAATGACGAGAATCTGAAGGATGAAAAGGCTGACAAATCGAGGGGAAAATCTCTTTTTCGATGTGCGCAATAACGGCTAATCGGTGAAGGTTTGTGGAGTTCCGCTGCACTATTGACGGACGGATCGAGGACAGCGAGGGGTCTCGATATTCAATACGTGGGACTAAGGGGTTGTCTCCACAACTTTGTTGACGTAACCCTGTTGATTATAAAACGTCGTAGCGGCGTCTCCAACAGAAATATGGTGGAACTATCCCACGCTTTCAATAGAAAATTTGCAACAGTAGCTACATTCATAACATTCACGCAAGTTTGAGTCAGAATGAAGAATCTTGCTTGCTTGCTTTGCAGTCACGGGTCATAAATAATTTGCATCGTCGAAGTATCATTATCAAGAGAAGGAATTCTGGTTCTATGTAAATATTTATAATCATGTGATTTTGATTTATTTTTACACAT
>JZLH01S0386961.1:28365-38485 GCA_001188425.1 Eucidaris tribuloides | reverse complement strand
TGAATTCCGGGAGGACATGTCTCCGAGATTTATTCTATTCAAGTCGGGATACATTTTGTGATCGACTTTTGGTGTAAAGAGCAGTGAAATAGATACAAATCAAATATAGGATGGGTTTGTTTAAAGGGGAGAGAGTAAACTGTTAAATCCGTTGCGACTTGGGTGTAAATCTGTTTCCATTTTGTTTAAAATAATGGGCAGCGTGCCGCGTTTAACTCTAAGCGTCGATTCGACAGAATCTTTGTTGTTAACCCCTTGCTTGCGTATTTTTACATAGTGTCACGGGTATAATCCATAGTTACTAACGTTTTACCGCATGATTCGATACTGATGATATAGAATTGTCCATAAAGCTCTTACTTTTTACTCCAAAAAAAGAAAGAAAAATATTTCGCTTTGAAACCATTTTTGTCACAAGTGTCACCATTTTGGCATTGCACAATGGTGCTAATATTCTATAGTGTATAACAGTATTTCCATTTAAAAAAATGTGAGCTACATGAATCCGCGTGCTATTAGTGTCTTTGATAAGGTCTAAAAATGAAGCCCTGAAACAAATTACAGTTCGAAATGATCATTAAGTGCTTTAACAAACTAAAAATCATTGAGAGACCATTCCAGTTTTCCCCCCATACTGCTGTGTTACGGTATTTTTCTCGGCCGAGAATAACTCATGTGCCAATTTTTATCTGTACATATTTTACAAGTGACGGCGTCTATTTGTTTGAACCTTTGTGTTCTAGGGTGTTTATTTGTCCATTCAAACACCGTCAGATATGTCAGATAGCAAAGATTGACAATTTTTAGATGGGTCTGCCACAATGTTATATAGTGTCTTTAAAGGTAGTGGATCTCATTTGCAAACATCCCAAAGACTAGGAAAAGATAACCCATGCCCTTAGGCTATTAATGAAGGGCATGTCTGTGAAATATGGGGGAGAGTAAATGCTTAGAATTTGAAAAATGCGAAAGAAAAACAGTAGCCGTTTAGTGTACGTTCTATGGCAGGAATTTTTTCCTCGCGAGAAAAAAATTCAAATCAGAGTCTAACGGTCAATATAATTCCACTGAAACTGAGTTTCTGGCTCCTATATTTTGCTAAAGGTTCCCAGGTGGCATTTTCTTCTAAATGCCGTTGTATTTACAAAATGTTAATTTTTAGGCATGCAAAAGAGATCCACTGCCTTTAAAGAGAAATGACTTGATTGAAAGAAGTCCTTAATTTAGGGAACAATGATACTGGAATCAAGTATATTACGGTTTCTGCTGTGAAAATTTCATAATCAATCATTTCCTTCTTTGTTGTATCGTTATTATTAGAAACGGCTCTGACATCCAAGGTTGTTGTGTAACTTTCTATGCTACCCCCCCCCCCCATGACAAAAGGGCACAACTGACATTTTTTCTCCAAAATTGAATTATATAGTGTAGGGGACTCAGTACATCATGTTAAACATGCAGAACAAAAAAAAATATCAATTAGAAGTGTCCCTTTGTTTCATAATCTGCTTGTTAAAAGGACACTGAATAGGGCTTTACGTGTTGAACAAAATACATTTTGCTCAATATCTCCAAAATACCAAAATGTCAGTTATGCCCTTTTGTCATGGGGGCAGTATGGGTTTGATGTCTATGAGGGTCATACTTTAATTCAGTACTGCTAAAAGAATGCGTATTTTTCCTCAAACAGACAAATTCAAAACAAACCCATCCAGCCTTGCTACATATACTCTAATTTGTCTATATATTATAGGTTTCAACCCATTTTGTTCTCGAGGCATTTCTGACTTCTTCCATCAATGTCACTGCCCCTCCAGTATCATGCAAAAAGTACCAAAAAGAATGTTACTAATTTAACAAAAGGGCATTGTTCTAAATCTCGTGTTGCATACACACCGATGAAATGGTTCCATAACTTACTTGAAACGAATGTATATACACAAAACTAACTTATTATTGTGTTTTTCCACACTGTAAAATCTCAGATTGCAAACTTTTATCGAATGGTGTTTTAAATATGCGTGTCTGTGCATGTGTTTATTTAATTTTATTTATTTATTTATTTATTTATTTATTTATTTATTTATTTATTTATTTATTTATTTATCTATCTATCTATTTATTTATTTATTTATTTACAGTAGGGTAGCTCCATCAGTGGTTGAGCACTGTTTTCCGTGAAGGCCCTACAACAAAATACAAAGAATATGCTTACAAAAATTATAACAAACAAATACGATTTTTAGACAAAACATTATGTTCGATCAATGCACAACAAAATGACCTGCTTATTGATTAACTCGAAGGTACATTTCTAATATGCTTTGGCAGATTGTTCAATGTTGTTACTTGTGTGTGTGTGTGTTTATTGGAAAACAATCAGAACGTGATTTTAGTTTGCGTTAAAATTTGGTGGTATTGTACATAGCTCGTTATCAAAACGCGATAAAAGTGGCATGACTTCGCCTGAATTAAAGGTAATTGCACTTTAACAGCGGATCGCGGCGGTGTTGTTTATTCAGTCATGATGGAGGGGTGTACGCGCCGAGCGTTCGTCGGCTATCGTCCCGGGCATCATGCACGACGAACACGAACAACTCCATTTGCCTTCTGCGTCTTAGTTCCCTCGATAAAACTAGACACTTTGTTCTGGATTTAATTTACCAGAATGCATCCATTTTATTAATGCATAATAATTGTTTGTGTGTTTTTATCACTTTGTTAAAATGACATGCACGCTGGTACATTGAACTCTCTTGGAAAAAAACAAAAACAAAGACAACAACCAAAACCCCCCAAAAACAATTTGAACAGACAGATTCATTTTTCCCTCTCTTAAATCTTAAAGGAAGTTGAAATTGATAGTGAATTTAGAGTAAATTTTAGAGAAATTGACTGTATTTCTTAATCACCCGTTAAAAAGTGAAATTCATTGAAATAATGGTCACAATTAAGTAAAAAAAATCGTTTGAAATTTACACTTTTCTAATGTTCACTCCTAGAAGATGTGTACTTGTTCGCTGCATTTGGTTCGTTTTTGCCTTTTTTAGAGAGAGAATAAGAACTGTTGAGTAAGGTGAGCGTAATCTGTGTATAAACACAGAAATTATACACAACATGGTTTATAACATTGTTCGATTAATTGTGTCTCATGCACAAACATAGTATTATTAGTTTGCATGGAATTGAAATCCCTGTGCGTTAAATAGAGGAGAAATAGGCCTGGAAGTGGAACTATGAAAATATACCAACAATAACTGGTGAATCAAGAAAAAAAAGATGTCTTATAATTGGATAGTATGTATTACGTTGCAAAAGACGCGACAAAATATGATTGAACAAGTCAGTGTTATATTTGGTTAACATGCTCTAGCAGACAGACCTTCTGAAAAGTAAACACAACATTGGTATTATCAAGAACCGATGTTATGTCAAATAATCACCACTATTCAACGACTCTTTTCTTCCGCGTATTTTGACATGAAATTAGCCTATCCTTACAGCAACTAAGTTTCAATTTAGAAATTGCTGTTTGTTTAAATGTTATACATATTTACATACACTGTAAGTTTCCTTGTGCTTGCGAAGGATGATTAGTAAATAGGTACTTCAAGTAATCCCGCGTCATTATAGAAAAAAGTGCAAGTAAAGCATATACCGGCTAGACTCAATGATAATTAGGTGATGTATCCATTCGTTGCAGAAGGTAACGGCCAAATTATGTTAATAATGATCGCGGTTGCAGCGACGCGCACTCAGATACACTGAATAACAATGGTATGGATGGAAATATTCGATGTACCTAATTCAATAAAATCAAATTTAATTCTGAAAAATCTTAATTTGGTTCGGTCTAGGTCGATGATTAGTGTTGACGAAATGTATATGTATTGATGGCGGTGAGGTTATTATTAATTACATCGCAATTGTTCAGAACCAGACATCACTTTTTTGTTGACTTATTTCTTTATCGTGCGACACTCTTTGAACAAAACAGAATATTCATATACTGCAAAACAGACAATACCGTAGATGACTATTTTTACTTCAAGTAAATTATCATGCAAGGATGCTTGATCTTTTATTAGTCCTAGAAATAATGAAGTATACCCACGGCTGAATATAGTTGAAGAGTTGGAGTTAAATTTGGATTTTGGGAACGTGTTTGCCTTTTTAAATTCGTGGGTCATTTTCTTGATCATTTCTTGTTTATAATTTCTTAATTTTCCCCACTTCTTTTTCCTTGTTTCCTCCTCCTCCTCCTCATCCCCTCCTCTACGTAGTCTTTACTTTTCCTCCTCCTTCTGCATCATCATCTTCTTCTTTTTCTTCTTCTTTTTCTTCTTCTTCTTTTCTTCTTCTTCTTCTTCTTCTTCTTCTTCTTCTTCTTCTTCTTCTTCTTCTTCTTCTTCTTTTTCTTCTTCTTATGTACTTCATCTTCTTTCCCGTTCTCTTATTTTTCGATTAATGTAAATATTAAAGTGGACGTTGGCAACGTTAGATCTTAAAGGTTTAGTGTACTCATGGTATTAAAAGATCTGCCTTATATTTTGTTATCGATTATTCACAGTCAAACTAAACTGAAAACTTGCGTGTCGACAAATTGAATACAATCCAGTTTAGTCGAAGTCGTTGTGGGTAGAGCAAATAAACTCATTTTTAAATGTATCTCGTGTGGAGAACATAAGACGATGGGATTTGCCAAAGGTTGAATGATCCGTGATTGCAATCTCATGTATCATTGTAGAGGAATTTCAAAACCTGTTTTTGTTCGGAAGAAATCCTGATCATTTCTTGTGGGACCCATCATTCAACTCTTTCTATTCAATGTTATGCTGATTTTTTTTTTAAATAAAAAGTTTACCTTGACAACCAAGGTGACTTAAATGATTTTTTGGCAAAGGAATGATAGGATAAGATAAGATAAAATAAATTAAGATAATATAATATAAGATAAAATCAGATTCGATTAGATTAGAACAAAGGTAATATAAGATAAGTTAAGGTTAGATAAGATAAGATAAGATAAGGTAATGTAAGGTAAGGTAAAGTAAGATGAGATAAGATGTGATAAGGTAAGATAAGATACGATAAGGTAAGATAAGATAAGATAACATAACATATGCGATAACATAAGATAAGCTAGGATAAGATAAGAAAAGGTAAGGTAAGATAAGATAAGATAAGATAAGATAGGGTAAGATAAGATAAGATAAGATAAGATAAGATAAGATAAGATAGCATAGCTTAACATAACAACATAAAAACAGAAACGAGATGGTAAACAAGCTAGTGAACGACATTGGTTGTCACTTAGATTTATGGCACAAAAGTTGATGAAACTTACTACATTACTGGCAATATCTATCGGTAAAAATATGGCTTTGAATTGCTCGAATCAAATTGATAATTTCCCAAATATATTCCTCATGCAGGAAATGTCTCAGCGCTATCCCAATTCATGGGCGCAAATCCATTTTCAAATGTAGGGGGGACATCACATGCAGGAACCTGCCCAAACTATATTTTGCCAGCCAAAATTTTTCTAACCTGCCAAATTGCCACCAAACAATTTTCTGACAAGCGGGGGGGGGGGGGGGGGGGGGGGGGAGGGGCGCCGACGTCTAAACCATATTTTGCCAGCCAAAAATTTTCACTAACCTGCCAAATTGCCAGCCAAACAATCTCTGACAAGCGGGGGGGGGGGGGGGGGGGGGCGGACTAAAACATAATTTGGCCAGCCAAAATTTTCTAACCTGCCAAATAGCTCAGCCAAATAATCTGCTGACAAGGGGTGGGGGGGGGGGGGGGGCGCGACTAAAACCATATTTTGCAGCCAAAATTTTGTAACTACCACATTTCCAGCCACAATCACAGTTTTTGGGCATGCACAATGCAAATTCGTGGGGGGGGGGACATATTGAATATTGTGTCCCACCTGTCAAAATCGTGGGGGGGGGGGGGGAAATGACCCCCCGTCCCCCCCGGATTTGCGCCCCTGTCCCAATTGGTTGTTCTTTCGTTTCAAATTGTTAACCAACCAGTTTAGATTGTTGAAAAATCATTCAGCTATTGTTGTAGAATTATGCTTCTTATAGACGTTATTTGATCCAATCAAAACTTTAAATATTTTCGTCGTTTTATTTATTTTTGGTACATCAATTCACAAATCCCAATCCCAAATTACTAGATGATGTACATATAAATGGTACACCAAATTTGGCAAAACTACGTGGGACATTATGAAGCAAGAAATACGAGTAGCGAAATATCAATCCCATATTATTTTCGGGTGTCATCCAATATTTCGCACATCTTTGACATATATCTTCAGCCGAGAGATAAGCATCTATCATTCGCAATACAAATTGCACTTAAATGCACAATAATAATGATAAGGCCTCAACGTTGCATTTTACGTGTGCATAATTGCGCGATAAATCTCGTAGGATTGTTACGAGATGAGCTAGTCGTTACAAATTTGTTTGAGTTTAAATGACGAGTAATGATAATCATTATACCCACCCCTTTCTTACGAATAGTAGTTCCCCTGCAGATAAACGCATACCCATATCCAGACACAGATACTTAGAGAATTCGTTTTTTTTTATCCCACTAATACCGATACACTCATGCATCATTGTCTCATTAAAACTGCCCGACAGTGTACATATATAATATGGCGCGTCTCCTGGCAAGATATACTCGTAGAATAGAATACATGGCCTTAAGTCCCTCGAAAGTTTCCCCTTTTCATTTTTAGCCACAGAATGCGTTGTTAAGAAAAGAGCAATGGCTGTATCTCTGACCACTTTCTTCTTTCGACCCTCTCCTTTTTTGGTTCCAATGGCTGGAAAGTCCAGTCAATAATCACTCCGAAAGAAACCTAACAGCACACATCATCGCAATCAAATCCTATCAAAGACCGCCATAGATTTTCTGCCGCTATCACAATGCCAACAATAGGAAAATAATTAGTTTCCCATCAAGGGGACTTCGACTAAAACTCCGCCCAGCCTGTTTGGAATGGCTTTGAGGGTTGCAAAAAACAAGATTAAAACGAACGCTGAATAGCAATTGTGTTGGCAAAAGAATAGGGTGTTTTAGTTCTCGGCGTGGCTTGTATAGAGGGAATTTAGGTGATCTTAAATAGGTGTATTTAGGGCAACTTAAGAAAGTGACGGAGAAGTTCTGGTCTCGAAAGACGCGACAAACAAAAACTCTAACTGTCCTCGATAATCCAAATAATTATGTTAAAACGGGACGGCGGTTCCTCCTCCTACTTTAACAAAAGACAAATAGTTGTTTAGAACGTGTGTCAAAGGTGACATGTTTTGTGAGAAGTGTAATAGAAATTGTGTTAAGCTATGGGTCATTGTAACACGTTAAGACATCAACCAGCGATGTAAAATTATTTATGTCAGCGCCAGACGCTTTGTTGTGCAGGCCCACGCATTCACATCGGTGTTGGAGAGATCGAAACTTGTGTCTGACTTTACTGCCCTACTGCCATTGTAATCCTATATGCCTTGCATAATTTATACACTGATGTGCCGAAATACAATATTATTTAACATGCATGACGTGAGTGTGTTTATACTGTATAATGTGCGCGAAAGTTTGATACTTATACATAATGGACAATAAGATAGCGTAACTCTCGTATATACACTATAAAAATACTAAACACTTTTATAAACACGTTTCTATAACACTTTATAAACACTTGAACACGTTAATCTGGAAATCATAAACATGTTTAAGTGTTTAGGTGTTAAAAATCATAAACACGTCAACAAACATTTTTATGAACACCTAAACACTTAAACATGTTTATGAAACTCGTTCAAGTGTAGTTACGAAAGTGATATGCAGCAATTTCATTTTACATTTTATCCTTGATTTACAAACATTCAAAATGGATCTACGATGGAATAAGCTTGAATAAAATTATGTGTATAAGAATATAATCTGTTGATCAAGATAGATTTAAAATTTGACATTTTTGATTTTACACGCTTTATGGGTATATTTTTGTAAGCCTCATACGCCCTCTGGAAGTTAAATCCTTTACGACATGTCATTGCAACAATGAATAATTAAAATTTGTTAAGACTGTATTTCGTACTGGTTATTGGAAAGTTATGCTGCCACTGGCACGATGTGTATGGATAAATACCTCACGTGAATTAAGCATCACGCTAACTTTGATGTGATATGTTTCTCCAGGGCACCGTTTTGAGACCTTATCAAAGACACTTAGGCTACAGTATAACATGAAGGATTATTTAGCTCAGAAATATTTAAGAGGAATATTGGTAAATGATGCCTTTAAAACCATTTTAACGTTGGATTTTATGAATATTGTTAAAACAATGCTTTTACCGTGCTTTCTGTTATTGAATATAATCATAAGAATAAAGAATGTTTAATTAATAGCCTTAAGTGGGGGTATTTTTTTACACAAGTGTTGCATAAGTCGTGATATGAGCTTCTCTGACTTAAATTCCCATATCCTATCATAAAACAATGTGGGTACATAACCCCCCTGAGTAAAACAACATAAATGCGTACTAACTATAGGCCTATGGTTTTGGTGCCGAGGGAGTTTTTCTTCAATTTAATCCTTTCGGTTTCACACTCATAATACATATTACATGTAAGTCTAAATAGTTCTCGTGTAAAAGGGTAGAGGGGGTTACTGAATTACCAACAAGAGTTTTTTTCTTCAAATAACTGGCTGTATGGAAACACAGAGAAACATAATATTACAAGAATGTGTACATCACATATGGCGAAAGTCATGATTATATTTTTTAACAGTTTTGTAACCACTTTCACTTTCATTTTGGTCATAAAGTCCATCTTATAACACGAATATATTACCATTAAAATGTGTACCAATGGTTATTAGTGTTACATCATATTCTCGTAATTCTGGAATGTTTTAATTGCAACGTTAAAAACTCAAGTTTAATATCAAACAATACGCCAGAAAACATTAATTACATTTTTTTTTACAATATGCCACTAGAATAGTGATATTTGTGGAACTTGTCTATAATCAAACACGCTAAAATAGTCTGTTACCAAGACAGCGGGTAGTGCGCATTGCATGGTGGTATACGTACTGATATTTCTAAGCCATTTAGATACCTTATCTACACACCACAGCCCACTAATGTGTCACAAATTAAAATAAGTGCAAGCGATTATTTCTCGTGATAGCGACAGATGACAATAATCCTGACATTTATTTCTTTCATGGAAATATGCAGAAATAAACACCTAGAAAACAAACACACGATCTTGCCAAAAAAACAAAATATAATCAAGCATGACGTCACATGATGATAAAACTTTCACTATATGCTTACAATGCTTGAAAGAATGCATTAAGGGAAGCTCAGTCATTCATTTCCGCCCGAAGGTTACATACTCCAAATTAACGTACAAATCTTAGACCAGACTTATTTTTATGTACTTTTTCGAAGGTTGTTTTTTTTCACCCTTTCATGTGCTAAGTATGTTTGTGGATTCAACAAATAGTCTCTCTGCCACATACGATTTTACAACACACATACCTCGCCATTTTGTTGACAATACTGCATTTAGCCCTTCAAATCTACGTTTAGTTTTGACGTATAAACCCCAAACGAAAGACGATTAAACGCATCGTTTAATGTTTCCATTCCAAAAACAAAAAAACAAAAAACAAAAAACTGAGCTTCATGATTCTACATGCTGCTAATGTCTCTGATAAGATCTATATAAATGAAGCCCTGAAAAAATGAAGCTCAAAGTGATCATTAAGTGCTTTTAAAAAGTGAAGATCGATGAGCGACCATTCCAGTCTTGCTCCATAGATTCACGTGTTATCGAATGTTGTCCACAGACTATAAACCCGTTGCCTCCGAGGTTCTGTATTTCTCATAGAGTTAATACTATAGCATACTCAGTTCTGGGAGGCAACGGGTTAAGTCATGTACCAATATTAATCTGTACATATTTTACTGGTGACTGCATCACTGTCTGAGGTTTTATGTTCAGTGTTTATTCCAACACTCCCATACAGGTCAAATATCAAAGTTTAACCAATTTCTAAATTGGGCTTCCACTA
>JZLH01S0386961.1:15511-28315 GCA_001188425.1 Eucidaris tribuloides | reverse complement strand
TTTTTTTTTCATTTATTCTTAATGTCTATAGCACACCCAATTCATGGAGGCAACGGGTTAATTTATGTACCAATATTAATCTGTACATATTTTACTGGTGACTGCATCACTGTCTGAGGTTTTATGTTCAGTGTTTATTCCAACACTCCCATACAGGTCAAATATCAAAGTTTAACCAATTTCTAAATTGGGCTTCCACCATAGATCTATGCTTCCACTATAAGATAATGCCTTTAACATGAGTAGACAAGCACGTCATTTGCAGCTTATATCAAGACACGCTCCAACCATCTGAACCGGAAGTGCTTCGAAATTGGCGGTGAACTTTGGTTCGTGTCACTGAGCCAAAAGTTCAGTGGTTGTTGTTTGAAATGTTCACCACGCAAACTGAATTATGTGACAAATATTTGGTAGACAGATAGAAGCTGTCACCCCTTTACACATTGGTGACACGTGTAATAGAAGTGGATCACATTTTGATTGCGTCACAATCGGGATTTATTTCTTTATATCTAATATCTCGTCACTGTTTGTGGCGATCCTATCTCAAGAACAGATCCGCCAGTCAACGACCTTGTATAACTTTCCATAATTATGTCCCACGACATTATCTCGCCGTCGAAATATAGTAAAAATTATGCCTTCTTACCTGCCAGCTTTCGTGATGATCATCTCTGTTCCGATTTCGTGAAATTTCTGCCACAGCTCTCTTCCTTCCAGTGTCACCTTGATATCTTTCGTCGCCGGATTCTGCGCCGCCAGGTCTGGGGGACGCATGGCTGCCGCCGCCGCCATCATCTGTTGGGTGGCCGCTGCGGCCGCGGCGCTTTTGTGATCCCCCGATGGTGCAGGTAGCGGAGTAAAATCGCCAAAGTGGCTGCCACGATCTGCTTGATGAAAAGAAAGGAAACGAGAAAGACAATAGAACCGACGTTTTTTGAGCCGTATATGCTTACACTATTTTTGTACTTAGCGATGTGAAATTGAATTTCCGAATCTTAAATTAATGAGTTATACCTTGAAGGAGATTGCGTTAACCGTGAACCAACTTCTGAGTCGATACATAACAAACGAACACACAAAATCGAAAATTAACAAACAATAATTATTAGGGTGGGGGAGGGGCTTCGCTTGTCACATGTAATAAAACAATGACGAAATATTTTTTTTTATCATTATTGATCGTACAATATAGATCGCTTAATTAAGGGGCGTTCTAATATTATGCTCACTATAATTAGGGTGACATTTGTCTGAGATGGTCGGATGGTTATAAGAACTCATAAATTCAGGTTTCACTCTTACATAATATTAGAAATGGTCACAAGTTGATAAATTCATGTATTTTGTTATCAAAATAATTGACGAATTGGAAATAAAAAAAAGTCTGGGTGGATTATTGAATTTTATTTGACATTACAAAACATGTACATGTATGCATGGATACAAATGTCTGAATACACGTTCTTTTTTGTTTGACAAGGTTATGGATATTATTGGAGTCAGTGTGTATATTCTTAACATCAAATCAGCTGTAGGCCCTACACAAATTTGCACAATACATTGAACTATATACTTTGTTATAACTCTGAAATGTTGTTTATAAGTTTGATCGTCGGAATTTCGTGTACGGGAGAGGGGATTATGTACAACATGAACAACAAATTAACTTTGCTTGTTACACGTTATTCGTTACCAACTCTATATCCATTACTTCTACGATGCATTTAAAGCGGGACCACAATGCTACGAATTTTTACAGACGCATTATATACACAATTATGTTATTCAGGATCATTATGACACCGAAAAGAACATCATTACAAGAGAGCTCATGTACCCGATTCGAAATAAAACACAATACGCACAAACGCACTGCTAATGAGCAGGGGGCGGAAACAACCCGACCTGTCAAAAGATAATTGCTCGTATTACCGGGGTGTGTATAAAAAGAGATATGATCGACCGGGGAGGAAGGAGAAATGCATTAAATAACATCGAATAACCCAGACCCCGAAATGACCATCAGATCCCTTAATGCGTGGTGACGAGTTTGACAGTTTCGGTCTACCCAAATGAGCGTGTTGTAACTGCATTCGATTGTGGGTTTAATTGATTCGTAGGTAAACAAACTCCGCTATACCTGTACGGAAGTCCCGTTATATTCGTATGTAATAATATCGAATACCGCATCATGGTGAGGCATGTAGCCGTCTGGAGTGGCGGACGCGTGGCGGGTCGGCTATGTTTTGACTGCCACGATTTCATATTCACATGTTTCTCGGTCAAAAAGTTTATTGTAGAAGCTACGAAATTCTTAAACTCATGTACTTGTGAATTGCCAAACTGTCAGCACTTTGAGTGACTTAAAGAAAGTGTTAATCTTAAGTTTTATTTAACATAGAGAATTACTTTTAACTTTTAGTACGTTAGTGTATTGCTTGGAATATGTAAATATCTTTATGAAGCAAGTTTTACTGTGACGACAGTTTGCTTCACATATTAGGTATATGCCAGTCCTTTCCTTAATTAAAACTTAAAATTCTTAAGTTAATATTAGACACATATTAATTGAGTGTGAATCGAAAACTATAATGATTTCAAACATATGTCAATCATATACATCCTATGCATACTGAGTGCAGTTTAACGTTGGCTCTGCCATTAAAAGTAATTACCATAAATAAGAATACTTTTCCAATAGGACCATTGATGTTCTTAATGAGCAGTGACGTAAAAGACATTATGGAATCAGTTGTACCATTGCATACAACATCGTAGGTCCTGCTCTTACTACCTCAGTACATAATATCGTTGTCAGCAACCATGATAGTATTTTAATCAAAATAATGTGGGTGTTTCGTATGTAGATGAATGCATGGTATACAAATATTTAAAATAGTATTAATTAATGCATCATTTAAGTATTATCAGATTAACTACCATCAATTAATAAATTTAAACTGATATCATAATCTATTAATATACAACACGATAAATAACTTTTAGTTAAAAATGAACATGACTGTTTATATTGCTCACCTAGGGTGACACGGTGTTGTTGGTTTGGGGGTGTTTGTAGTGTTTTTTTTTAGTCTTTTACTACTTTTTGTCTTTTTCCTCGGTCCTTTCCGGGGGGGGGGGGTCACCCGTAAGCTAAAATATTGTGCATTATTAGGGTCAACCTGCCATCAGCCTGGCATTGCCCTTGAATAAGAATAGTTTATATATATTGTATAGTGCGATATAATTTATATTTTCATGTTGTTTTATTCAATGAATGGCAGGGCCCTTGCGAAAAGCAGTTGGGTACAACTGACAAGGCCACCCTGATTAAATAAAACTGCAAATAAATAAATAAATGAATAAATATATATTCTAATATAAAATAAACAAATAAATCTCACACAATTATGTTGGACTTAATGTACAACTTTCGACCCATTTTTTAAATTTTAATTATAACGTTGATTAAAAAAGCAATAATACCCCTAAATGTTTTTTTTTAATCCATTCATAAGAGCTGATTCATATGAAATAATCTGATTATTTCTATGAACTATAACAGTGGGAATATGGGAGAGACTAGTACCTATTACAAGTATTATGTTCATAAAACTGTTCCGCATAATGGTCAGTTGAAAACAAATTTTGACAAAGAAACACATTGATGAAAACCATATGATTATTCCTTCGGATATATTCCAACCTTTTCTCTTTTACACATCCATTTTTTCTTAATCAAAATCATTTTGAACAGTTCCAAAATTTAACTCAAACATCCATATCAGGTAGAACAACTGCAATACCGCAAGTTAAATCTGCACGACCAGATTTTCAATACAGTGAAACCTGCTCTAGCGACCACCTGTATAGAAGGAAAACCTGTCTGTAAAGACCACAATTTTTGTTTCCCTTGGAAGGTGCTTTTCATTGAAATGCGTATTGCAGGAACCTGTACTTAAAGACCACCTGCTCATAAAGACCGCTTTTCTTGTCTCCCTTGGGTGGTCTTTATATGCAGGTTTCACTGTACTTTTGAAATAAAGGTAATCATAAACAAAAATTGGTAATTTCCTCTTTATTTTCGTGATCATGAGAAGTTAAATATAAACAATGAAATCTAGATGGAAGCATTACATCTTTGTACTGATTCTAAAAAAAAGTGGTAATTTTCTCCTTGTTACGTAATCACATAAAGTTAAATAAAACAATGGAATCTTTATGGATCTTCCTTTGCAAAGATTCACCAAAATGAATTATCTCCTTTTATTTTAGTAATCGTGTAAAGTTAAACATGTTTATGAAATAGATATAAACTGTTTACTAATACTCTGCAAAAACTGTTTCTCTAAACACATTCTTGCAACATGTATCACTTTGTAAACATGTTCAGAGGCTAAAAGTCATGTGAAATCATTATAAAGCAGTGTCCATTTTCTAAACGCTAAATGACCATAATCTAAACATAATATTTTCTAAACACGTCTTTGCTATCACTTTCAAAATACCTATGTTTAATTCCCAACACGCTTGTTACAATGTATAACCACTTATGCGTATAAATTCAGCAAACTGAACCATTTCTCCTTTATTTTTTGGTAATCATGTGACTGCTCCCCTTAATGAGAGTCGCGCGATTTGCCTTTTGGTGGCGGCCATCTTGATTATCGATGAGTCGGCAAGAGCCAATCTGTCAGGGGACACGGGGGGAAGGGGACCACGAGGACCACGGACGATGAATAATGGATAGACCCGATATAATATGCAAAGTTATGTGATATCCGAGTCGAGCAGATATGGCCGGCCCGTTACACTATCCGCCGATACTCGGGGAAGTATCCGTGTACATTCCTCTTCAAATGCCATACATACATGAAGTCTACAGCTGTCTATAGATACACATTTTGATTGTTATGCTGTAGAAATGATTTGCATACGTGAGTAGGACGAGTTATACAATTTCGAGAAATAATGAAAATTCCATTAGATTTGATGATTTCAATAAGATTATAGATTAAGTTAAGGCAATAACGATTTAACAATAAATAAGTTAGTATAACGCCATTTGAATATATTCGATAACACTTTACAATTGCATTTTTGTTGAAATTTGCCCTTGTTCCTAGAAACATATTACAATTAAGTTATTTTATAATTATATGCTTATTCGTATACTATATTACTTTTAAAACTTTGTAGTATATGGTAGTCTAAATATAGACGACAGAACATTATCTAACTTTTCTAATGAACCGTATTGGAAATATGAAATAACAATTGCCTTTTGTGGACCAAAGTTTACCAATTTCAAAATGGCGTATAACTATAGAAATATATTAAACATACTGGGTAAACATTCCAATGGTATGTATAACTTGATCAGTACATAACAACCCTTTATAGATATAGAGCAACATTTCTTGTTTGAAAAAGAAGAAGAAAAATTAACATTTGAAATATTGCTATTTGTAAGACTCGAAGTCATAAACTATATTCATTCCTACCCGATGGAAGCTACTATAGTTTAAAATAACCCTTTAGGACTTCACATATCATAAAGGTATTTATATTACCAGAATTTCATACCAAATTTATTGTTCAAATTAATTATCATCCGTACAACTGTAAACCTGTGTAACATTATGTTACTGTAAAAAAAGAAAATAAGTAAAAGCCTGTACCTTTGACCCAAAACATCATAAAGCTGCCATTTTTACAGAGGTTACAGACTGAAACATTTATAAACGACAAATGTAAAGTTTCAAATCTTAAATATCACCTATGTAAATAGATAATGATGTTCCTCAAAAATGTTTTAAAATGTAAGGCCGAAATAGTGAGAACTTATGGCTCTACTCGGAGCTATCTGTCTGTTGCACTATCTGAAAGTACTACTGAAAGTAACACGGTGTGTGCTCATACTTATATCTAAAAGAAAGAGGTAGTATATTAACCTAGTAAAAACAGATTGCTTAAGAAGAGAGTGAGGCATATAAGGTTCATACATAGTGACTAAAGTAGTAGTAAGTTGGCAGAGATTTTCATCAGTAACAATGATTGCAAATTAGTGGACATTTAAATTGGCATCTGTACAATTTGGTGGCACACCACATTTGCCAAGTTGTACACTGTTTTTAAACAAAATCAAACAAACGGAATGAGTTAGCAAATTGTTATTCCCCTTCAAAATAACAACTAAATCAGAATAATGCATTGCGTATGTTGTGTACGACCTTCCGACCTCCGTTTTACGTATTTTCGAATTGTATGTTTAATCTAATGTATTTGTATAGATATTGTATGATATTGTGCATCCACCCACCATGCGACTTTTTATATTCGAATCGCTTATGTCTGAACAAACTTTACACAACCCCAACTTGTTTAAACACCTCTTTAACACAATAACAAGATTGATGCCGTCAAGAATAAGTCTGCATAATTTTCTCACCATCGTGGTTTACAAGACTTATCCCATACTTTAGATCATCCTTACCACGGAATGCGTGCTATAAACGTCCTATTGGTTTTTCCTATATTCATTACTGTATTGGTTTACTCGTTTGTGAGAAATGTCTTTGAGAAATAGCTTTATAGGATCGTCGATGTTTATATATATATGGTGTTCACATTGTTTGGACTTTTTTAAAGCTACTGGGAGCAGACTGTTGACATTTTATCGACTAAGCAAACTGGACTCCACTGTACACCGTTTATCTATTATCAAAAACCAGCGAACTTGGAAGTGTGTAACTTCGTGCCCGCAACAAACGCCTTCTCGTTGTCCCCTCCAAAGTTTTTATCGTCGAAATACAAACGATTAGACGCGAAAAAACAGTTTAGGGATGTGCCTGAAAGTAAATTCAGTATGCAAATAGTGTGTGTAAAGTCTCTCTTGCGTCACGGAGGCTGGCGTTGTCGAGCATGCCTTCTGCATGTCTCTCCGTGTCGGACGGACTGCCCATGCGACAGGCTGGGGGCACGCCAGCTGACCTTCCGCGAGGCGAGAGCCGGTGGATCGGAGATAGAATGACAGGTAGCCGCATCGAGCATGCAGATCATTGTAAATATTTAACCACACTGGAGGAAAAGCGTCAGCAATTCGATTCATACTCAGATGGATGCCAAAGTGTTTAAATACAAAGTGAATGGCTTCTTTTTTCACTTTGATTCTTCTTTTTAAAAAGTACTACTGTGATTATAAACATAATCACGTCAAATCATATATTTCGAAATATGGTACATTTTACGTCATCGAATAACAAAAGGAAACTTAATTTATTATCATATTCTACATTTAAATATACAAACGGAACGTTTATTATTAAGAAGTATTAACTCAGATTTTCTCCTATCATTATAAACATATCACGTCAACGTCAATTTATTACGACATTGGTACATTGAGTACATTTTCTATGTCTTCGAATAACAAAAGGAAACTTAATTTATTATTATGTTCTACATTTAAATATACAAACAGAATGAGTATTAACACAGATGTACTGCTAGGATTATAAATATAATCACGTCAAAGTCAATATATTACGAAATATGGTACATTTTACGTTAACAAACAAAACCCCACTTGATTTGTAATTATATTATACATTTAAATATTTTAAGAGACAAAGTTGTTAAATGTTTTTATCTAGAAGTATTAACACAGATGTACTCCTCCTATATGATTATAAACATAATTACACCAAAGACAATATATTAGGAAGTATAGCATCGCCGAACTACAAAAGGAAACTTGATTTATTATTTTATTCTACATTTAAATATACAAACAGAATGTTGTTAAGTTTTATCATAAAGAAGTATTAACTCATTATGATTATAAACATAATCACGGCAAAGTCAATATATTACGAGATGTGGTACATTTACGTCAACGAACAAAAAACCCATCATGATTTATAATTAGGCCTATATTCTACATTTAGATATTGAGACAGAAAGTTGTTAAATGTTTTTATCAAGAAGTATTAACACAGATGTATTCCTATCTCGTCAACGTCACTTTATTAGGAAATATGGCACATTGGGTAAAGTTTACGTCATGGAATAACAAAAGGAAACTTGATTTATGAGTATATTTTACATTTAAATATACAAATAGAATGCTGTTAAGTTTTATCATTAAGAAGTATATTTGCTCAAATGTACTCCCATGATGATTAACATGATCATGTCGACGTCAATATATTACGGAATATTGTGCAGATTTTATGTATCAAAAACATAAGGAATATAAATTCATTGGTATTCTATTCTACCTTTCAATATAAAACAGAATGTTGCTATGCGTTATTACGGAGACATATTATACTCATGTGAAAGCCTGCTGCGAAAGAACAGTCTGACATTTACAAAGTTTTAAGATGATAAACTTGCGAGACGAATTAATGATAAGGATAATGTTACATTCCATCGATGCAATGATAATTAAATTTGCGAGAATTCTGAAGCCCTGTCCGTCTCAATGTCAACAGCGTGAAATGATACAACTTAAATTACAAGTTTGTGAAACAAACATGGGAAAAACATTCGTCAAACGCCCACAGAGCACATACTCGTCACCTGTACATTAAGAGAAGGGATTAACATGTACATACAGGTGTTAACAATCGGGGTAAGAAGTTCTCGCCTACCTGGGAATCCGAGTGCGTTATGATTCGATGGTTGCATGGGCAAGCTCGGGTAGGGAAAACTACGAGGTGCTGGTGGGACAATACTATTGAGAGCGAAGGCGTGCGCCCGGGCACGATGGCTAAGGTAGTCCTCACCTCCGTCATACATCATTCCGATGAAAGAAAAAAAATAAATCAAGATATATATCAGCGACAACTTTCTCGGGGCGAGAAAATCGAAAGAACTGGGCGACGAACTTCTCGACCGCGATTTAAAAAAAGCCGTCCGTTCCAACCTTGGATACCCGTCTTCGACAACTTGGTGTGGCGAGATCTAGAGAGACTTTATATATATTTGTGGCGGAAAAAAAGGAGTCACAAGAATACGTGAAATGTTCGTAGCCGCGGTGAAACACCAATTAAAGACCTATTATGTAGTGCTCCCCGAGTCCAACACCGAGGAACTATCAAAAGCACATCGTCCAAAGCTCCTACCAGAGGAACTCTGTGATTGGTTCAATGCTCGCGTCAATCATAAGGGGCCAAGTCACGCCTATCGTATTCGTCGTCTTCAAATCGCCGAGAATGACGATACCTCAGATATAGCCGTACAAAAGCTCCGATTCTGCTCGTTGCCGATCCTTTGTTGGTCTGCATTCAAATCGGCTGTATTTGTTTGAGTCCAATTTTCCGGTTTTACACGTGTGCCTTTTCAAGCCAGGCAAACTGGCGTTTGATACAGCGTAAGGCTTTGCTTGTTCGCCACTTCTGCAAATCTTGCTCTCTCCTCTTTTTTTTTCTTTTCGCCGCTTTAAATAATGTAAACTCTCACACTTTACATATTGATATGCCGAACACGACGTGTGAATTAAACACGGCATGAGTCTATTGTTATCACAAGGATTAGAAAATAATGCTACAAGAATCACGGACTTTTAATTTTCAATATCAAAACCAACAAATCACGATGAATATACTGGATGGGGTCGAACCAAAACAAATCGTTCTTTCTGTAAATCTATAATATGCAACAAATTTTGGGGAAATTGATATATTCTTCACACATATTTGCATTGGTGTAGGCCTATACAACAATATCAATTGAGGAAATTAACAATATATTATTCTTCAAAAATATT
The DNA here is from genome assembly GCA_001188425.1 of Eucidaris tribuloides. Lineage (NCBI taxonomy): Eukaryota > Metazoa > Echinodermata > Echinoidea > Cidaroida > Cidaridae > Eucidaris > Eucidaris tribuloides. Next base: position 18,537 of record JZLH01S0386961.1, on the reverse strand, counting down.
TGCATCAAAAGCTTTTTGTTATCGTTTTATAAAAGTGTTCAAGGTACATACGAATTAGTTATGAGACACTTTTGAATTCACAACACTGTTTTGTTTATGACGTAAATTTACAATTTGTCCATATACGCCATATACTAATATTTGTTCATATCGGTGGAAGTTGATTGAAATATTTTATTGTACATGCAACAATAATCAGTTATTGTACTTGACAAGAGATGATATGCAATTCCCAAGTGTTTGATATACAGGTATTAATGCGTTTTTAGTATTTCTGAGTGTCGTAAGCTCCATCTGTCGGGCTGCTTTTCGAGCATTATCATTCTGTGTTCTTCCTATTCTTGCGACTCAATTTTTAACCCATTATCGCATGCGTATTCCTCTTTTTTCCACCCCTGGACTCGCATGAGCGATCGCTTTGCCTGAATGGGCCGAAATGGACCCAATTTGTCAAAAAATGTTTCGCAACGAAGAAAAACGAAAGACTATCATCGCCTGTCCTGTGCGATTTGGTTCATTTACTAGTCATTGAAAAGGGCCGCGTGCAATCAGTGGGAAGGCGCGCGTGAAGGAACGAGCTCGCGGGCTAGGGGCCCGTGAGTGCCGGCCTCTCATCCGTGACGCGGGCCTCCCGAATAGTGCACTGATGCTCTCTCCCGGCTTGGCTTTCCCGCGCCATGCATATCCCATATTTTCTGTCAAAATTTATGCACTGGATATTTTGTACTCTTGGTTTAACAATCCACCGAGAGACAGCGAGTTGACGTTTTCGACTGGCAATGAGGTTTGAGTTCACAAATACGGCGATACCTGATATGAACCGTAGAGATTTTGACTAATGTTTGTCTTGTGCCAAGCCTCTCTAGTGTATCTGTGTATCATATACTATCTGTATTTTTGAGTGAACATAACAATGCCACGGATCGCCTGAGGGGGTATTTCTGACCAGAAGACTTTTCTTTAGTAATCTTCAGGAGATGAATGCGTTACCATATTAATGCCGCCATCTTTGTCAAGATATGAATCTATTCATATATAAGAAACTAGCTTGTGTGATCGCGTTAAAATGTCACACGTATTGTAATTAAAATGTAGTTCCCTCGGAAATACTGTTGAATAAAATCTTTTAAATCAATATGGTACCAGTTACACTTCTCAGCTTAGAAACGTAAACACTCCAACCCGTAGAATCGTTTAGCGTTTTGTAAAGGCTGATTTGAAATCTTTTTACTCGGTCTACTATGAATTTCATCGCATTTGGTATCGAGCATTACGGTACATTTGCTGTATATAAAATCAACGGATGTATTCCCTTTGAAGAATGCGTTAAGAAAACAGTAAATTTTGTTATCACAGAACCAGTCATTTTAATGAGGTCCACATTTTCAACAGCTATTATTAAATTTGCATCAAATAACTTTACATAATAACATAAAACCAACGAATTTTTTACGTAACATTATTTTAAACTCATGACAATAAGGTTAAACATAAACCGAAAATGTAACACCGGCGCGGCGTCATGATATGGACTTTTTTCATACTGTACGTGCCGTCAGGAACAATGCTCAGATTAAGAGGGATCTATTAAAAGACGTCAATATCCATATCTGTTGTACTTTTGTGCAAATTTCCTACCAAAATATAAATGTTAACTTAAAGGTAAATTACATGATTGGGGGTAGTCCTCAACTTGAGCGGAAACTATTCTAGAATCGGTAAACTATAGGGATTCTGCTGTGAAAATCTTGTAGTCAAACGTTGTCTCATTCTAAAATAACGAATGTCAGTATACCTCGTGGCAGGCAAACCTGTTGTGTAGCTCTCTATGGCTTGTTATATCTATCGGGGCACGATAAATTACAATAGGAGTATGTTCATGCTTCATGCTCCTCAAGTAAACAAATTACGGACAAATCCTTCCAGCTGGAAGATCTACTCCAGCTGGTGTATAGTTGGTATATATTTCAACTGATTTGGTTCTTGAGGCATTTTCAAGTATTCCCAATCATGTCACTAACCTTTAAAGATGAACTGTCGATGTGAATTTCATCAAACAAAAATGAATAAGAACGTTTCTGAAATTATTCGCTTATATTCATTAATATGATATTGTTGCATTGTCACGTTGTACGAACCGCAAGAGACGAACAAATACGGTATTTTGTTACGTAACAAAAACTACTTTTTTTACGCACAAACACACAAAATTCGCTGTCCCATTGCCATCATTTGACTCAAAGCGTGTGCTCTTCCAATTTTATTTCAACAGTGGGTCTTTAAAATCAGTTCAGTCCCGACGAAATGTTTTATTCTTAACGTGCCAGAGAAATCACCGCTCTATGGACATTATGTGTATTTTGTGGTGCATATTTGTGACTTTGACACTGTAAGAGTGAAAGTAGCAAAACTACACAAAATGCATGTTTATATGATATTTAAATCTAAGTTGTGCGTCAAACATAATTAAATGTTACCACAATTTCTTCATAAGAAATCTTTTTCGTGCTGTCCATGTCTTCTACCAATTTGCAAGCTTGCGACTTATATATAACTTGTTGGATGTAACTATCGTCGTATAATTAAACAGTTTGCAAATTTATTCTTAGAAGTATTTCTTCATTGAATCAAGTCAACTAATCAATGGAACAATAATGTACAATACAAATATTAATTATATAATACTATAATTGTATCAGTATTATAAATACTTTTCAGTTCCATTGTCACGGTGTATTTCAAATATTTTTTGTATACAATCAAGGAAATCTAGTCTCAAAATAGACAATTCCTTAAATCACACGCACACACACTAACACAAACACACACACACACACACACACACACACACACACACACACACACACACACACACACACACACACACACACACACACACACACACACACACACACACACACACACACCACCACACACACACACACACACACACACACACACACACACACACACACACACACACACACACACACACACACACACACACACACACACACACACACACA
>JZLH01S0386961.1:3410-15486 GCA_001188425.1 Eucidaris tribuloides | reverse complement strand
CGTAATATAAAATCAACGGATGTATTCCCTTTGAAGAATGCGTTAAGAAAACAGTAAATTTTGTATATCACAGAACCAGTTCATTCTTAATGAGGTCCACATTTTCAACAGCTATTAAATTTGCATCAAATAACTTTACATAATAACATAAAACCAACGAATTTTTTACCGTACATTTATTTAAACTCTATGACAATAAGGTTAACATAAACCGAAATGTAAACACCGGCGCGGCGTCATGATATGGACTTTTTCATACATGTTACGTGCCGTCAGGAACAATGCTCAGATTAAGAGGATCTATTAAAAGACGTCAATATCCATATCGTTGTACTTTTGTGCAAATTTCCTACCAAATATAAATGTTAACTTAAAGGATAAATTACATGATTGGGGGTAGTCCTCAACTTGAGCGGAAACTATTCTTAGATCGGTAAACTATAGGGATTCTGCTGTGAAATCTTTGTAGTCAAACGTTGTCTCATTTCTAAAATAACGAATGTCAGATAACCTCTGTGGCAGGCAAACCTGTTGTGTAGCTCTCTCTATGGCTTGTATATATCTATCGGGCACGATAAATTACAATAGGAGTATGTGTCTGCTTCATGCTCCTCATAAACAAATTACGGACAAATCCTTCCAGCTGGAAGATCTACTCCAGCTGGTTATATTGGTTATATATTTCAACTGATTTGGTTCTTGAGGCATTTTCAAAGTTATTCCCAATCATGTCACTAACCTTTAAAGATGAACTGTCGATGTGAATTTCATCAAACAAAATGAAATAAGAACGTTTCTGAAATTATTCGCTTATATTCATTAATATGATATTGTTTGCATTGTCACGTTGTACGAACCGCAGAGACGAACAAATACGGTATATTTGTTACGTAAACAAAACTACTTTTTTACGCCAAAACACAAAAATTCGCATGTCCCATTGCCATCATGTTGACTCAAAGCGTGTGCTCTTCCAATTTTATTTCAACAGTGCGTCTTTAAAATCAGTTCAGTCCCGACGAAATGTTTATCTTAACGTGCCAGAGAAATCACCGCTCTATGGACATCTATGTGTATTTTGTGGTGCATATTTGTCGACTTTGACACTGTAAGAGTGAAAGTAGCAAAACTACACAAAATGCATGTTTATATGTATTTAAATCTAAGTTGTGCGTCAAACATAATTAAAATGTTACCACAATTTTTCATAAGAAATCTTTTTCGTGCTGTCCATGTCTTCTACAATTTGCCAAGCTGCGATTATATATAATTGTTGGATGTAACTATCGTCGTATATTAAACAGTTGCAAATTTATTCTTAGAAGTATTTCTTCATTGAATCAAGTCAACTAATCAATGGAACAATAATGTACAATACAAATCTATTAATTTATATAATACTATAATTGTATCAGTATTATAAATACTTTCAGTTCATTGTCACGGTGTAGTTTCAAATATTTTTGTATACAATCAAGGAAATCTAGTCTCAAAATAGACATTCCTTAATCACACGCACACACACTACAACACACACACACCACCACAGACACACACACACACACACACACACACACACACACACACACACACACACACACACACACACACACACACACACACACACACACACACACACACACACACACACACACACACACACACACACACACACACACACCCCCCCCCCCCACACACACTTACAATAATTCTGAAAAGAGCGGTGCGGAAACTACTTTTGTGACTTTGAAGAAAAATGCATTTGTTTTCCCTGTTTGAACATGCGCCCATGAAAAATAGAAATGAAATAGAGAATGTGTTGTATTTGCCAGTGTAAATAATAAAAAAAAAGATTGGACAGCTAGATACATAGCTGAATGATGCAATGATGTTAATCACCCATTATTTGTGGCAAATGAATTTATTGGAACTACATCCGAAGTTCTTCATATTATGTACAGGTACACGTTAATGAAGAGATAGAGAGAGAAGAGGACTCAGTATTATTATTCTAAATTTAACTACATAAAGTAGTATGATCTAGCTCCTGGAAAGTGTCGCTATGCACTTGTTTTTGTGGTTTTCTGAAAGTGCATACGTTTCTCCACGTTCTGTGAAATATGTGGTTCCTCTAAAATTAAATCAACAATAAGCCTGCTTCATGTTACCATAATAACGATCGTACATGAATTATCTAAACCACAATGCCATTTTTTACATTAAGTTAAAAGGAACCATCATTCCTTGATTCCGAAGGAAACACAACAACAACAACAACAAGAACCCTGAACGTCATTTCCATATTTTACATGATTAAGTGTCAATTGATGTTATGAATATGATGATAGATACATCCTTCCATTACGCATTTGTGACGAAAAACTCACCCTTTTTTATTCATTTTGACGGGGTCACCTCAGTTGGCGCGATTTCGGGCAACTCCTCGCCTCGGCAATAATTCAGTCCGACACATTTTAACCGTCGGTCGCGCGTGCGGTGGCACGGTGTGTGTTTGTGACGCGCGCCAAAATTTTCCCCCGCAAAAGTTCACATTATCGCCTATCTTTTAATCAAATCATATTTAAATGCCGCTCTCGAAGAGACGCTATAAATTCATTGACGAGTTATCGTACAGTATTTGTTTATCTTTCAAATTTGATGGATGGTAACGAGAAAGTCGTGCATCATTGTCTTGTATCCCCAAGAGTCAACCTATATATTTTTTTCTTTCAATGAGGTCAATATTATTTAAACTTGGAGGTCAATATAAGGTGTCGTCGACAAGTATACCTTTTAAAATGGGGTTGCTAATTATGAGGTTGGTATGAACTTATTTCATTTCCGGTGTTTTTCCTAAAGAACAGAAGGACCCACGAATTGTTGGTATTGTGGTATACACAATCACAGTGATAAAGACGAAAACGACAAAAACTATAACTAGTGTTTTATACTGTAAGCAATCTCTTTTCATTTATTGTTGCAATTTATAGAATAATAAGTGCTAATTTAATTACTAGGTTGACCTATAATTATTTAATTTCCTTCCTTAATAACTAATATCTTTATAATTTTAGTTCTTATCTAGTTCAATTTGTTAAGTAAATCAAATAAATTAAGGAAGAGTGATTACATGATTTTTCACATATTTTATACAAATTTATCGTTTGACCTTGTACCTTTGACCTTGTACCTTTTTATTTTGCTTTCTTCATTCAAACACGTACCATTTACATAATTGTTTGTTCATTGACTAACCGTAATTCAAAATGCAAACGGTTTATGATGTGAAATACAATCCTTACGTTTTATGATAATACTGAGAAATGTAACTTTTGAAAATTCAGATAATTTGATCTCTACTACGCTTATTTGGTGCATGTGTGTAAATCATTGTCATGTATTTGTAGCCCTTTTTGCCCTTCTCCCCCAAAAAATATTTGACATAAAATTGTAGTTAAACAACTGCTCATGCTTATATACGCACACACACAAAATGTACATGTATGAGCACATTACATAATATCGAAACATATATACTATGTTATGTTATATATTATTTGTGTCATATTGACTATTATACGCAGCAACAGATATTTGAAACAACTGCTTACCGTTGTTTAAGCCTGTCAATCTAACAACATGGTTTAATTTCTTTTTAAACAAACGTGATTGTGGAATTCGTCTTTTAAACGATTTTGGTAAAAAATTGAACAACGCTGTCCAAAATTTAACCAATATCGTTTAAAAGACGAATTCCACAATCATGGTTGTTTAAAAAATTTAAATCATGTTGCTAGAGTGACAGGTTTAAACAATGGTAAAGAATTGCTTAAAATATCTAAACAGCGTTTTTGCTGTGTACAAATACGGTATATGATGTATGTTATGACAAATCATTTTTACATATATAAACATACTACATACACCTACAATCAAACATAATATGCAAACACACTCTCAATTTACAGGTGTAATGTGCATTACCTGCACACAAAGTGGTATGCCGAATACATTATACATTCTTTACCTTTCACTCGATATCAGAGATATTTTTAACCTACTTCAAGCAGTATTGTGTTTCAACTCACTACTTTTTTGTCCGTTTTCGAAGTAATGCGTTGTTGCCCCACCCTCCCTTAAATATTTCCTTTCATTCGTTCTGCCCAGATTTTCAAATATGCGTGTCCATTAAAACCCAAATCGTTAAAAGTAGCCATCACTTTATCGAGTTTCACCAAAATTTATTCCCGTCACTTTAGTGTACGTGTTTTCAGGAACTTTTGATCAGTCTTTTAATAAGAAAATCCGCTTTTTTAATAAATGGACATCCATTTTGACGCCATTTACGCGTAAATCTATTATTGTTCCTGTTAGTCCGTCTCTTACTCGAACGGTCACGCAGTGTTTTATCCATCGACACTGGACGAGGTTACATGCTGTTATGCGTGCGTTCCCCCTGGACGGACCTGGCGGGTTGATGGACATATCATTATGTCTCGGGGTATGTGTGTGTGTGTGTGTATGTGTATGTGTATGTGTGTGTGTGTGTGTGTGTGTGTGTGTGTGTGTGTGTGTGTGTGTGTGTGTGTGTGTGTGTGTGTGTGTGTGTGTGTGTGTGTGTGTGTGTGTGTGTGTGTGTGTGTGTGTGTGTGTGTGTGTGTGTGTGTGTGTGTGTGTGTGTGTGTGTGTGTGTGTGTGTGTGTGTGTGTGTGTGTGTGTGTGTGTGTGTGTGTGTGTGTGGTGCTGTGTGGTGGGTGTGTGTGTACTCGTCTGCCACTACTGTTTGAGGTGTTGTGACTTTACACATTGACTTGCGATTAATGTCAATTGTACAAACTCTTTGTGATTCACTCGTAAAATCCCAACTTAGACATTAAAGGCAGTGGATCTCATTTGCAAACATCCCCACAGACCAGGAAAAGATAACACATGCCCTTAGGCTATTAATGAAGGGCATGTCTGTGAAATCTGGGGGAGAGTAATTGCTTAGAATTTGAAAAATGCGAAAGAAAATCAATAGCCGTTTAGTGTGTGTTCTATGGCAGGAATTTTTTCCTCGCGAGAAAAAAATTCAAATCTGAGTCTAACGGTCACTATAATTCCACTAAAACTGAGTTTCTAGCTCCTATATTTTGCTAAAGGTTCCCAGATGGTATTTTCTTCTTAATGCCATTGTATTTACACAATGTTAATTTTTAGGCATGCAAAAGAGATCACCTGCCTTTAAGTCACTCCATGGAGAGCGAAATTCTCTATCACATTCACTCTTTAACTGCAGACCCATTCAATAAAGAGTAAACATTTTCCAGAGGATATTCACTTTTTGTTTATCTGTTATCTCTTCTTCCCATTCATTGATCATCTTTTTTTTTTCTAAATCAAAATACGTGCTGAATTTGTAATTAGACTTACACATGCACTCCTGTAATCGCAGGGGCACGATAAAAGCATTATAGATCACGATGAAACCAGTAAATACAACATACAGTATGACTGCATGGGTGATAAGTATTTCAATCTACGTGTAATTTTGTGCGGATATTATATCAAGACCTTTAAAGCCACACTTTTTGATTTAAAAAAAAAAAGGTGTCGAAAAATGTTTGATTTGGTTTTAAATGTGGGCAATATTATCGTTACTTGTACTAGCAGTCAAACCTGCATAGAAATGAAATTCAACGGAAAATGGTCAATATGGACTAGAGAGTCCCGTCTGCACTATTACAGTTTACAACATTTAATATTGAAAATAATGATATCTATATATCTTCACTCTAAGAAGAAAAGGTTCGCAAAAGGTTCTCTACACTGCAGAACCAATTTTAGTTTTCATTAGAACCATTTTCACGTATAGGACAAGTTCCTATGAGCACCATATTTTCCGAAATGGTGCTGACAAGAACCCTTTGTGGGTCCCAAAGGCGCTTATTACAGCACCACCCCCCCCAAAAAAAACAACAACAACCTGGTTCTGCTGTTGTGCCAAAAATGGTTCTGAAGCGAACCTTTTTTTTTCTAAGAGTGCTTATTCTCATAATTGGAATAGTACAAAGTAAATCAAATTTGCTATCATTTATAAATTCACGACAGAATATCTGTATTCACATGGAAAGAAAGAAAATACTACGTAAGTACACTTAAAAAGTACAGATATTCGCAAACCTTATAAAAATTTAAGTAACAAAAATCAGACAGCCCTTACATATCTAAGCCCATTACCCCCCCCCCAAAAAAAACCCCCGATAAACTGTTCCATGTATAATTCACAATATATGTATGCCGATACCATCAAAATAGATTATCTTGTACCATAGCACACAAATGATTACACAATGCTGCAAACTTCCATAAGTTTGGACAAAAACTGCTTTATCTATCTATTTCTCTTTGATTATTATTACTATTATCATCATCGTCATCATCATCATCATCGTCATCATCATCAATCATCACGCATCATCTCACACCACCCACCCCCCCCCCACCCCCCCCCAATCATCACATCATCTTCATCATCATTTCATCATCGTCCATTCATCATCATCATTCATCATCAAGTCATTATCATCATCATCATCATTATTATTATTATTATTATATATATTATTATTATTATTATTATTATTATTATTATTATTATTATTCATTATTATTATTATTATTATTATTATTATTATTATTATTATTATTATTATCATTATATTATTATTATTATTATTATTATTATTATTATTATTATTATTATTGTTATTATTATTATATTATTATCATCATTATTATTAATATTATCATTTATCATTATTTATTAGACCAATCAAAGGAGTATACAAGACAAACAGTACATGTATATTATACAAACATAAACAACAGTTATATACAACGAACAAAAACAAGATAGGAAATGATGTTATACATGTGGGTCAGGGGTGGCAAAAGCAATATCAATCACTGCTGCTCTGGAGCATGTCACCCCACACATATAGCATCAAAGAATAACACATTAGTTACACGAATACATATATCAGAGAATAAAAATACACACATGCAAGTATAAGTGAGATAAAAAAAATAATATATTGATATTTCTAAAAATGAAACTTTGGTATTAAGAACTGAACAAATAAACACTAGGACACTCCTTTTATCACATTTCTAAGCAAATTACATTGACGAGGTATATGCATACATGACAATGTTAACTGTGGATATAACGATGTATCGACGAAAAATGGAATGACTTAATTGCCAATCCTACAAACATTTGGGCATTTTAGGTGAACTGTTTGCATATTTCAATGTATATTGGGTGCTTTCACTGCATTAAACCAAAGAAATGGGAAACTTTGAAGGAAGAACTGCCGCTATTGACCATTATTTCAGTTTTGGTATAGGCTCTCGGATGATGGTGCAATGAAGCTGCCTAGCAAAATTGTTATTAAAATGCATTAATTATAACGATAGCTCCAAAATGCTTCAAAAGTGTGGACATATTCATACATCACTCATTTAATGGATAAAACTTTTGCTAAGAAATTGTCGAGGGAGGGGGAGGCACACCACTGACTACTTCTGAATCAAACTGTCCGTTTTACATTTACCTTTCTTGTATTCATCGATTGTGAAAACATTTTCATACTTAAAAAAATTATCATCAAAGAATCACAAAGTGACCAAATAAAGATTGTCACGTATAAAAATAGCTTTTGCGGCAAAATGACGAAAAAGTTCAAAACTTCAAAATGAAAAAAAAAATGGAGAGGAACTATATTTGGTTGTAAATGTGAATTATGTTTTGGCTTTAACTAGTAAAATCCCATACTTGTCACCTTCACATATTAATAGCTGTTCTTTATTCAGCCTATAAATGTACTATCCTTCAAGAGGTCACCATTGCAATCAAGTTTTCTTTACTTGTGATGATGACCTAATGCATGTCATATATTTTCCAAATTAAATAATGTTATTACATCATGAAATCAATCATGAATTTAATATAACTTTGTTACACCTGTATTATTTAACCAAAACAGTTGTAATTGTATATTATACACTTTATATTTTGAGAGTATTTTGTGTTATGTAATTCATGTTATGTATCATATTATTTGAAGTGCAGAAAATAAATAAAAGTATATTGAATAAAATACAAAGCGAAAGAAGTAGGGAATTGATAACGTGTATACGATTTAGTTCTTTCGCTTATTTATATTTCTCACAGGGAAGCTGGAGCTTTTGTAATTAGTACTATGCATTCAAAATTCAAATATAATACAATATTTAAAATACTATTACGAGAATCAACAACATACCTCAACTTCACCTTTAAGCGTTTTCGGAAGTTGTTGGATTTATATGTCACAAGTTTACTTCACTAACCACATGCGGACAATTAGGAGAAAAAAAAATCATATTTGACTGTAAGTTGTTCGGTTACCAACATAACAGGGACTATCTATACAGTTGGAAATTCACCCGGGATACAAGCCGAGCGATGCCGTAGAAACACAATATCCATGTAAATAAACATTTATTGAAAAATCAACGAATTATACCCCGCCGAATTGTTAGGATGTGCGCCATGCAGCGGGAGTGTAGAGAGACTATTGTGTAATGTAGGCCGCTGCAGTCTCCGGCGCAGCGCAGGCCGGACGGGCTGGCGCCGAAAGAACTATCGGCTTGTTTTTGCTCGATCCTCCTTTTGTTGAGTATTACCTTTTCATACACTCTGAAAATAGTTGGTGTGAATTTTTATAACTTTCTGATGATTTTTTTTCAGTAAAATTACATGTTTTCTTGTTTTAAGTTCCTTTATAGATTAAATATTCATTATTATATTGTTGTATACTGCTTTCCATACTCTAACTAGGCGTCAATTCGCCAAACACTTTGTAACGATAATATTTTGTACTGCTAAGCTGCACATTCCGTTGTTTTAAGTTGCTTTTATCAGATTAAACAACGTTGTCGTTAATGTTCATAACTTTGCTGTCTTTCAGCGCAGTTTTCATTAAGTGACGAGTGATAATTCTTTGGATCAGAAGAAGGCCCCCATTTGTACTGTCATGCAGATTATTATAATTGGCTCAATACTTAGTATTTTTTATTATTATTACTTCCACTCTGTGTAGCGCGTTGTTTAAAGTACATGTAACTGATGCCTCAAACCTTAAACAGTTGGGAGGTATAACTTTCAATAGGCATGATAGGAGCACAAATTGCATTTTGCACCAAAAAATGTCATGTGATTACAGCGACATTGTTATCTAAAATTGAGCTCTTAGTTAACGACATTGTTTAACATAATACACACTAAAATGGGGAACTGGAATGTATGCTGATGTTTAAATGGATAAAGAAGAAAAAAGGGGGTTTTCCTTTTAAAGGCAGTGGATCTCTTTTGCACGCCTAAAATTCAACATTGTGCAAAAGCACTGGTATATAGAATATCTCACTTAAGAACCTTTAGAAAAGTGTAGGAGCTAGAAATGCAGTTTTAGTGGAATTATAGTAAACGTTTGACTTGGATTTGGGTTTTTTTTTGCATACAGTTCCACATATTTTACAAGTGGTACTAGTTATTTTTAGACAGTGCATGTACATGTAAGTCCCTTTTACCACCATGGTGTAATACACTTGTACTGTACACGCAGATGACCTTGCATTCCTTTCACTGTGTCGGATGCATTCCAACACAACATCTGGTGCATGGTATTACGTAAGTACTGTAATCAGCCTGATATACCCACGAACTTATACTGTAGGTCTATGAAATATCGTGAGATTTGGAACAGTGTGCCTAGAACATACTCTACACAACTATTGGTTTCTTGTGCATTTTTTTTAAAATCTAGGTCATTTCTGATCTTCAGATTTCACAGACAAGTACTTTATAAATATCATAAGGGCATGAATAATGTTTGATGTATTATGGGAGGGTTGCAAATGAGATCCCCTACCTTTAAACATGCTATCCTCAAGATACAGTCAATGCCACCTTGATCATGTTGATAATATACATGCATAAGTCAACCGGGGTGTATGACATTTGCATCGGCGATCATTTCATACACTAAGCCTAACCTCAACCCTTACCCACTAACCCTAACCTTTTAAAGGTTAGTGACATGATTGGGAACACTTGAAAATGCCTCAAGAACCAAATGAGTTGAAATGTATACCAACAATACACTAGCAGGAGTGGATCTCCCACGTGGGAGGATTTGTCTGTAATTTGTTTACTTAGGGAGAATCAAGCATAAACATAGGAGTATCTTAATTTTATTCGGGGACGATAAAAATAAGCCCCATAAAGAGCCACACAACAGGTTTCCTTGCTACGAGTGATATTGACATTGTTTATTTTAGAATGAGTCAACGTTTGACTACAAGATTTTCACAGGAGAATCCTTGCATAGTTTACTTGATTCTAGAGTAGTTTCAGCCCAAGTTGAGGACTACCCCCAATAATCTCATTTACCTTTAACACTTTGCCCTCTGATATATTGTTACCGGAGCTAATGTCGGCACCTCAAGTCGACCAGATGGTTCTCTCTAACACTACAAAGTATATAGGGCGAAATGTATGTGGTAAAACCGGTTACTCATGTATTTCCACGTGAAAAAACCCAAACAACGCTCACAAGGGTTCTGAAGTGCACTTTTTTCAGAGCTTTATTTTTACATTACATTAAAGACAGTACATGTAGTAGCATGTAGTATGATGTAGGACCATGTAGCCCAGATTTGCTTTTATATTGGAAGTATTGTTAAAGATGCCTTTAACTTAAACATTATTGTGTGTCTTAGAAAAAAATGATTCTTGCTATCAACACGATCGAGACCAAATTAATCACAAACAACAAAATTGCTTGAATCGTATAGCTCTAGGTATTGAAAGTATTCAGATTTTGTTGGTCCAATGACTAAAATACAACTTTCTCTTGTTGGTAGTAGTAACGTTTTGTAGAGTTTTATGCATTTATGTATATATTTCCCGCTTGTGGTGCTATATTTATTTATTTGTTTTCCACTGGTAGGGTGGAACACTGGAAACTGGTCTTCACTGAGAGGGGTCCACACCAAAGATAAAAAGATTGTAGAAAACCCCTAATTCACTCACGCTCCGCTGAGGGTTTTTTTTCAGAAATTCAGGATTTTATGTAGTTTATTTTTGAAAAAAAATCTAAAAATACATGTATTTTTATTGTTTTATGAAGTTATACAGCGTGTATCAAAAAAAAGTAGACACTCAGAAAAATTTTTATTACGCAAATACTTCATGATCTAGAGATTATTTTTTGGTATGAATATTTACCTTGGACCTAAGCTATCTGATGACACTATTGGTATTGAAAGTATTTCACGCATGAGCGAGCACAGGCCACTTTTGTCCAATAGGCCATAAATGCATTTGCGCACAGAATTGTGTTCTTATAGTCAATGTTTAATGCCTCACAGACCGGTGCTGCCAGAAGCTGTCACCTGATGTGCACAAGGATTGAATCCTCAGCATGCCAGAGAAGATGTAATATCAAATTTTGTGGGCAAAAACACATAAATGAAGCAATGATTCAGAAGTACCTGCCCCTAAAAAAGGAGAAAATGTCATGTTTGCAAGATAACTGTGAACTGAAGAAAATGGCATTTTCTTGTTTTTGAAGGGGTTGGGTGGGTTGTATCTGAATCATTGCTTCATTTTTGCTACAATTCTAAATCCCCAGCATGCTCAGAGAAGAAGCTTATATCAATTCTGTGACAAGAAAGACAAAATAAAGCAATAATTCAGATACAGTTACCAACCCCCAACCCTGAAAAAGAAGAAAATGCATTTTTTTTTTTAAATTCACAGTTCATCTTGCAAACATGACATTCTCTTCTTTATGGGGGTATATTCTGAATCAGTGGCTTCATTTTTTTTTTGTTTTTGTCACGAAATTGATATTAGCTCTTCTCTGAGCATGCTGAGGATCAATCCTTGTGTACACCAGTTGAGAGCTTCTGCAGCACCGGTCTGTGAGGCATTGAACATTGATTATAAGAACACAAATTCTGTGCGCAAATGCATTTTTGGCGGATT
>JZLH01S0386950.1:66320-83991 GCA_001188425.1 Eucidaris tribuloides | reverse complement strand
AATTCAAACAATTGTCAGATTTCGAAGGCTTTTTTTTTATTTCTTTGATGTTTGAAGTGTCATGTCTACTTCAAGTGCAGAATGAAAAAGGGTTTAATATTTCATAAAATATCGGAATACCTCACTTTTTTTCTTGTTTAAGGTGATTTTTGTTCTTTAAGCGCAGTTTAGTTTCGGCGTAGTTTTGCTTATTTGAAAGCCTTATGCCAAAGGCTGAAATCACACCAATAACAAATTCTGATTTTTTTTTCGTATTTTTTTCAATTATTGGAAAATCTCGCGGAGGGGCGGTACGCCCGAGATTTCGAGATTTACAGTATAGCATCCAAAACATTTAATAAGGTGTTAAGGCTAATCTGAATTATACCTCAGCCAGAACCGATTAGAGTCTGATCCTCTGCTGAGGTTTAATTCAGAATACTAACAGTTTATTAACGCTTTGGTGCTATAACTGTAAAAGTAGTCTTCG
Organism: Eucidaris tribuloides; assembly: GCA_001188425.1. Lineage (NCBI taxonomy): Eukaryota > Metazoa > Echinodermata > Echinoidea > Cidaroida > Cidaridae > Eucidaris > Eucidaris tribuloides. The sequence goes on along the minus strand of JZLH01S0386950.1, from coordinate 83,522 downwards.
AAAATTTTGGGGTCTCCCCCCCCCCCCCCGAATTTGTTCAATAATTAAATTCAAAAAAAGAAAGCACATTCAACAATCTGTTATTGATGGTGATATGACCTTTGGGCATAAAGCTTTCAAATAACAAAACTACGCCCCAAAAACTGAACTTGTGCTTTCAATGATAAGAATGGAACAGGAAACCAATATGTAAGACAAGTATTTTCTAATTGAATTAAAGTTCTATTTTGTTATAAAGTGTTGAAAAACGTGCCGTCCTTTATGCTATAGATTTAAAAATTATTAATTCCGACAAATAAATTTGAATAATCTATGAATCGTCTTTATAGTCTTTTGCATACTGCCATGCTTTGTTATCTACTCTGGATATTTTTTTCTGCTCTGTAGGCATCAGTAAAACCTATAGCTTAATATGTTAATACACCTAATTGATACTCTATAATACAGCGCTGTCCCAGAAAAAATGTCCCTCTCTCAGACCAAGGAATAATTACTTAAATAAAAGTTTTATACTTAATTAGACTGCATATTTATAAAGCCATTTAACTTGTGCTAATTCTTGTGAAAATTCAAATGTCTCGCCTCATTGGTTATGAATACACAGGATCTTATTAACAGCCAGTGTTTTACACCATTTCAAGTTTGATAAAATTAAAGCCCAATCTCAGACACAATATAACCTCATTCCCGATGCTTCACTAAATGATTCAACGACGTTTATTTCACTTTTTAAAATGGAAGAACTACACAATTGCTGTTCACTGGTCGTATCTTTCACAGTGTGTGTACCACTTATTTTTTTTTGTTTTTTTTATTTTTTAATTGGTATATAGAATACATGACAAGCCAGGCAAGGGCTGAAAGCATCAGTTCTATAATGTAATTATATTTCATTACATTATTTTTATTAATGTTCTTTATAATGCTATTGTGTTATATTGTCATAGGCAGCTTTAATGATAATCCATTTATGTATTTATGTACTGTAATAACTCTCAAAATTTTAGTTTTACATTATAGTAGATACACAAAACATACACAAAAACAACACATATTTTATTATTGAAAGTAAACTAAACAAAGCAGGTATATTACATATATGAGATAACACTGACAAAAAAAATACTCATATTTCAAATTATTAGTTATGCTTTCTAGTGAGTTTGTTGTTTGTTTTTGCCGATGCACCCCTTTCACATGCCTCCAGCACCGGATCCAGCGATTCAGCAAAAGACAGACAAGGTGTAACTACAGGAGGTATCGTGTAACAAGAGACTGATAGCGGCGGAAGCTGAATTTTATACATGTGTATGATGAAATTGTTGTTTATGAAGTTTATTCTATGTATTCTGAACTTTTAAGGTACGTGCCAGGTAGGTGATTCGTTGATTTGCGAATTCTGTTCTTGTATGCCATCTGATGGTACATTAAACCGTGATGTTGTTTTCGTAAGTTTGTCTGGTTGGATGCTTGGCCTTTGTGGTGGAAGTAGATGTCTGCTGCTCTTGGGCCTGAATCGTATGAGTCTCAGTGCCAATAGCTCTGCTACAGGCATCAGATCTCTGCCGTGAGAACTAGGGTCTTGAAAGTTTTACATATCTTCAAGAGCCTTTTTCGATAGTTAGCTGTTTGTACCATCCCAGATGATCCGAGTGCAGCCTTTTTTGCACATATATTCCATTATTGTTTACTGGTTCTTGAACTTCGACGCTAAGGACGATTATGCGCATACCGGTACTAGCATACTTCAAGAACCTCGTTCTATATAACAGGTAGTACACTGATACCTATGTCTTCCAATGGTGTTTGCTCACTTTATTTAAGAATCAGAGGTTGTACAGAAAATTATAAACATCAATTTTATTTTCGGAGATGCCTTGTCACTATATTTCTTCAACATGTAAGTTCCACTTTTATTCATCTTGATTATAAACTTCCCAACAATTTTCAAGTGTAGGAACATATTGTTTAAGCCTGAACATTGTCATGTAAATCAGCTACGAGGCGTTTCATTTGACGAAGAAAACAAACCACTCATCAGGTTACATTTGGCAGGGTTTAGGGAGAACATTCATTGTGTTGCACCATTGTGAGACATTGTCAAGTGATTTTTGTAGTAGGGGAGGCTGGGTTTCGTGCCAACAACTTCTCCCAGTGTCAAATCATTCCACATACTTCCATGTTTCACATCAACTGCCGCCCATCAATTCACAAGGATCAGAAATAAAACTGGGCCTAGTTTTGGTTTGCCTTACGGCCCACACCACAGGAAGTTTGCCATAAAGTTGCGATGTAATTTTGTGTTTCTATTCTTAGTATCTATTGAGTTTCTGCTCTGTAATGTAAAACTGACACAATATATTGAGAATGTGTGCAGGTATGCGTAGTGGAACACTCTTGGCCCCTTTAATTAACTTCCCATCAGCCTCATAGTTGCTATATTATTATTTTCTTTCGCGCCCTACTCATCCAACCTATGCCTATTCATACTTTGATTTCTCGATGCAGTCTTTCTCGAGAAGCCGAGTTAGAGAGTGAAAATCTATTATCGTGCTAGTCATGTTATGAAATTAGTATCCCATGCATCCCGATGCTCCAACGTGATCATAGTCCTTCATAGTAACAAATTCTACAATCTAGAGGAAACTCCATCTCACGCATACTAGAACTGAATTGTTCAGAGGATTCCTTATTACATACATTTCCAGATAGACTGGCTGTCCAGACTACTGTATAAGTGCTCGTAAACGATCCGTTTTCTTTTACCCTTGGCTTACCAAGCGATCAAATGTGGCTCGAGAATCTCTTCACAATTACTTAAGATGCTGTCAGAGGATATTGGATAGTCGGGGTCTCAGTATTGTATTCGGATGAGAGCTTATATAGTCTATATTTCCTTTGGATGGGTCGTCACGCTCGGGTTCCAAACGTCATGAGCGTGATTTAGGAGAAGTACCATCATTTGGAATCACTCTATATTAAAAGAATATGAGTATACCCAGATTGAAAAGTCATCATAGAACACAGTTTTTCCAAATATAAAATCTCTGATAGGGCTAAAAATTCTGTTTACCTAACTTTTGTATTGTGAGGTAGGGTTCTTGTCCAGTTGTGAAGAATTGTTTATGCTCGCCGGCTTTAGATGCATTGAGCTTCCGTTAAGAGCTGCCGAAGCACTTTTGACCAGTAAATTGATAGGAGGTGCTCTCTGGTCAGTACAGTCATGTAGGATTCAGGGGGTATAACTAGAGCTTGTCACTAGTAGTTCACGGGAGTGTTAAGTCATGAATGTGTAGACATCTATGTCAATTTGAGACATGTTAATCCAGGAGAAACTGGCAGTCACTTTATAAATTTAAACGATATGTTTGCCATATTTTTATGAGGCTGTTTCTGTGCTTGATTAGTCTGCTCGAGCACCAAAATTTTTTGTCGCGAGTATACGGTATTGTGATTGTTCGAGAGAAACTGTTAACATGTACTTTATATCATTGATATGATTGTATTAATAGACCATGACTGTGTTCAATGTGTACTATAACGTTATTATATAATGCATTTACTATGTATACGATGTAATATAATGTATATTTATCCTTAAGTAAGACCTAAATCTATTTACTCGTCTCTGGGCGATCGAAGCGGTTTTACAGTAATTCGTGACGCATTTGAAGAGACGTTTAGTCAATGCGCTTCTGTCTATCGCATAGTCGTTCGTGTGCTTAGATGAGACTGCTATAAATGTGTGTTTTGAGATAGGAGACTACTCACAAGTTAGTAGTCGAAATTTTATTGTGTAGAACTAAAGGCTAGTTTGTTTGATTCATCCGCTACACTGGAGATATATAATCCCATATAAATGTGTGGACATTATGTCAAGTCTGAGTTAAGAGTGATACTATTATTGCGACTTTTTGACATGCTCACTTGTATTCTATAATGGGCCGTCATCAGAAATGGACGTTGGTACGGCTATTGTCGCTAATAGAGTTTTAGACAGTCCTTTGATTAACTTATGTTATAATCGTAATCTACGCTGCACCATCCATGTTCTCAAACACACCGATTCTCCCATTACCAGGTTTGACTCGCACTCTCGACTGTAGTGTGCTAGCTGCTCAATATGCTTGAAGTGGACGGCATGCCCTCTTGATCAAATGATCCACTCTTGTTACTACATTAACAATGAAGACCTTGGCTTTGTCCATTGCAAAAGAACCCCAAATTACCTGGAAGTCGTAGACGCTTGTATCAGAAATATCTTCAAATAAAAGTGTGTAAAGGAATAGTCTATAGAATTAAAATATAGGCGCTTTTTTGCAGACTGAAGTTTGTAAATCTAATGTGAGACTTATAATGTACAATTACTTGTTATATTAAGATAATAGTGATATTTTAACTGTCTCTTTTTGTTGCTACTGGAGCTCTTGAGGTGGGACTATTTATATTAGTGTCTGCGGACGCGGGCGTATTATTAGTGAGGAAACAAGTTGCTACTTCAGATTGGGATGACGTATTCACTGAATTCGCGTTCTAAAGATTCTTAACAAGAGCTTGCTTAAAGTGACCGTGAGGTAGCCTGCTGATTCGCTGTTAATCTTAATACACATAACACTTCATTGCGGTTCACTTCCCATTCCCAATATCATCTTCTTGTCTATTCATTTCATAGTGTGAGCACTTACTCTTCTCGAGCTTTCTCTAGAAAGTTCTACTTATATTCACAAAAAATCTCCCGTCATAACAAAATACAAAGAAAAGCTCTTGCACAGACCGTTTGATGTATATTAACTCTTCTCCTATAAGCTCTCACCAATCACGATATTGTTATAAGTGTGTAGATTCAATGCTCTTTTATATCTTATTCATAATCCTAGTAATCAATTCATTTTCACATCTATTTCGAAAATATATGATATAAATAGAGAATACTAGTAAAAAATATAGTGATGATCTCTATCTCACATAATTCTCTAATGTTACTAATCTAGTTACTAACTGTTCTACATGTAAATAAATACAAATCCATTTAAAATAAGAACTCACTGCCAAATACAGAAGTATATTGTTGAGAAGGAGCCCTGAGATAATGGCGGCATCACAAGAGCTGAATAGCATAATTTCATGACTTTATACTCGCATATAGTGACGTATCCCTCTGGTAGTGTGGTGTGGAGTTAACTCTGGTACAAGCGTTTGCGGTTTTAGGCCGTATGCAACATAATCGCACGCACGCATATTAATCTCAGAGTCTCAGTTTGCTAGGGAATAATACTAAATGTCGGTTATCCGGGGGAGGTGGGGGAATCCTCCCGCTTAAAGTAAATGACATGATTGGGGTAAGTTCCTTCAACTTGGGCTGATACTACTCTAGATCAAGTAAACATATGCAAGGATTCTCCTGTGAAAATCTTGCAGCAACGTTCAACTCATTCTCAAAACAAACAGTGTCAATCATCACTAGTAGCAGGAAACCTGCTGTGTGGCTCTCTATGGGGCTTATTTTTAGATCCTACCCGGCAAAGAATAAGATACTCTATGTTTAGCCTTGATTCTCCTTAAGTAAACCAATACCAGACGACATCCTCCCAGGTGGGAAGATCCACATTGCTAGTGAAACAGTGGTACAGGAGTCGATGGGAGTATGGGGGTGGTATAATTTCAAGGTATTATATAATAGTAATATGTAGTTCATCTGAAGGCATTTTCCCAAGTGTTCCCAATGAGTCCGACTAACCCTTTTAAGAATTGCCGTTTTTGTCTTTATGCTTTGAGGATTATAGAGTAATTATAGATTACATTATATAGTTTATTAGTCGATTTAATTGCGAGCTATCTTATAATTTGTGCTTCGATTCTAAAATGTTGGAAACATTTGTGCTCAAGAAATAGTCCATTACTATTTCTGGTCAGAGTATCTAGCTCACCCAGGAGTCTGAATTCGAAGATGCGGCATTGGTCAGAAATGTCCTGCTCCTAAGCAAACACCAGGTGTTCCCCATGTCAGCACTAGAACATTTGTGTTCGTTGATAAGCCGGTGATGTGTGACAGCTCTTGCAAAAATTACGAGAACATAATGATCTTATTAAATCATTTAAGACAAAACTCACTGACCTATTAAATTTACGCAACCATTGGAGCGTTTTGTTTCCCAATTGTGTCTTTCATCATATATGATGTCAACATACAATAGAAGAATTATTTAAGTGCATAGTTTTCAGGTTGCACACTTGTGGTTAATAAGTATGTTAGATTTCGAGACAATTATGGTCACTAGTTTTTCATCTAGTTCAAGTTAGACACTCCAATTTAATTAAAGCTCATGAACAATTATTAGTTTCTAATTTCCTAGAAACATACTCTATGTTGATGACGACCTAAAGCGCGTGTTTTGAGCAATTCGTCTCTACACATGCATTTGTGTGTGCTTACTAACAGTGACGATCAATTCGCTCCAGGAGTGGCGCGGCTGTACGTACATACAAGAGCTGTTAGTATCTCAAAGTGTTAACAAACTTCGTGTTCATTTGTAATTGACTTTGCTACTTGAGACGGACTGGTGATCAGTGTTGGTGTGCTAAATGAATAAGATGGATTGTGTAACACCCTAAGAAAATGTTCCCATCGTTTCGTCTAAGTCAGGTGGCATAATCCCACCTATGTTTTATATCTATTTCCATCCTCTTATGTATATGACAACGGAATCCCGGGTCTTCTGATACAAATTACCCTAATTCTCCCCGATTACTCAGTCCCCGCAAAGACCCATACCCAATATGGTCATTCAAATGTAGTGGGCCTGTTTCGAATGGTATAACAAGTTATCTTTGAATAGAAAAACAAATTATATTCAATTCCGAGAGCCTTCGACATTATTATGTTTAATTTCCGTATAATATTATTTTAGATGGTGTTATTCTTGAGAGAAAGTCAAGCATCAAATTTTCATTTGATGAGTTTCGTAGTTGAAACAACCAAGTTCATGACTTCGCTCTCTCGCATTGGTATTATAGGTTAATACATTGTTCACATGTACCTTCTCATAGTTTATTCATACTTTACAATCCTTCTCTCGTATATCTCATTACTACATTATTTCGGCCAGTAACAAAACAATTACTGATACTATTCTAAAGATACACAGAAGGGCACTGCGGTTGTGTTCAGATGTGGGTTATTTAGAACATACTAATCTATTATTCGTAAACTACTAGAATACACTGATAATATCCGCATTCAATATTGCCGTATGTCTCGCTTTACCAAACAAGAATTACCACAATCATTTCATAATGATTTTATTATGAACAGGGATGTTTATAAATATCCGACAAGGCATTCTTCTGATTTTCATTTATTTCATCCCAAAAACTGCGTTAGCCCATATTTGGAATACATTATTGCCTGAAATTCGTTCGCGTTCTCGTTTATTTGCTATAAGAAACATGTGAAAAGTGTCTTGATTTCCAAATATAGGCCTAAATGATTTATTTCAGGATACATGCTTTGCTAATCAACCACCAAAACCATTTTTTTTTTCAGTATGAAGTCACAGTTGTAATGCTTGACCATGAATTTAATGTTATACATAAGCCTACTAGTAGATTAAACACACAATATAACATTGTGGAAGACCCGTTTAAAATGGTCAAACTTTGCTATTTGACAGTGTTATATGGACAATAAACACCCTAGAATACAAAAGTTCAGACATGTAGTTATGCTGTCACTTGCTTGTAATATATGTACATAATATTATTCACGGCCGATAAAAATTCTGCAACACAGCAGTCTATGGGGAAAACTGGAAAGGTCTCTCAATGATTTTCACTTTTTAAACGCACGTAAAGCCTAAGTTTAGTTTTGGGGATTTTTTTTTTATTTGAAAGCTTTATGCCCAAAGGTCATATCAAACCAATAACAGATTCTGAATATCTTTCGGTTTTTTAAAAAAAAATTAATTAATGAAAAAATCTCGGGGGGGGGGGGACCCGAGATTACGGGGTACCCCCGAGATTTTCGACTATATTTTACATGATAGCATCCAAATGGCTAATAAGGTGTTAAGGTTATCCGAGTTGTACCTCTTCAGAAAGAGCAGAGTCGACATCCATGTATCATACGTGTGTGATGAACACTCATGGAAGTAGAGTAATGATTTTATATGGACACTACAATATTAAATTCAACATCAAACGGTCAGATTCCACCCCCCCCCCAAAAAAAAAAAAAAAACGTTTTTAGCTCCTATACGCCAAATGGCTAACATTTACCACAGTTAAAAAATTCTGAGCTACATGATTTCCCATGCTACCAGCGTCTTTGATAAGGTCTAAAATGAAGCCCTGAAAAAATTGTATTTCAAAATGATTATTTAGTGCTTTAAAAAAGTGAAAATCGTAAGTTGGCCGGATTCACTTGCCCATTTCCTTCCATAGACTTACTGTGTGTACACCTTGGCTATTTTCTACTCGCCCCGAGTATTAATTGTTTATTCATGCATAACTTGCCATTAGTAGTGTAACTTTCCAAACTTTTGTATTCTAGGGTGTTTATTTGTCCATTTCAACACTACTATGTAGCTCAGATATCAAAGTTTGACAATTTTTTAAATTGAAGCTCCACAATGTTAGCCTATTACTTTAAACTGTATTTTCTTTATCGTATCAGTATTTACACAATCTTGAGTTTTACCCATGCAAAATGTATCCACTAACTTAAAGTTACGCATGGCTAATACAGATGCCGACCCCTCAAAAAGACAAAACCAAAAGCAGCTTTCTTATTTTGTAGCCTTACAAAACAACATTCATGCATGCATGCATTTATGCATTTACACACGCTCTTCATAGTACAATTATATCACATCGTTTATAAAAATATCACATAATTGTTACTTAGGGAAAAGGTATGCTTTTAACGATCTCTTAAACTGGTTCAAGGAATTAGCAGATTTAATACAGGTGGAAGTTTGTTCCATTCCTTGGCTGCATTCACAGTAAATGTATGATCACCTGCTCTGGTACGAGTTTTGGGAATTGAAAGACGAAATGGATCTGTACCAGACCTAAGATTTGGTCTCAATGGACAATGTAAAACAATCCTTGATATATGCTGGTGCTTGACCATGTAATGATTTGTATACAAAGAGAATAATTTTGAGTACAATCTTTTCCTTTACTGGAAGCCAATGAAGTGATAGGATCAGTGGCATGGCATCATGATGGCGATAACACTTAAATATGACACGAGCAGCCCAGGTTTGTAAACTTTGAAGCCTTCGTAAGTGTGTACACTACAGGGCACCTCAGTTAGAAGCCTATTACAATATTCATCCTGCCAAAGAAAAGCTCATCATCCGTGGAAAATCTTCTTTCAGCCATCTCATTTGCGGTGGTCTTTTAATGACTGCAGATTTGTACAAAGTTGGCAGATAAAAATGGGAGGTGATCTGAAATCAATAACTGCAATGACACACACAAAACAATAAAATGATTGTAAAATGAAAACGTTATGAGTAGTAGTAATCCAAGTTTTAAATCCGGTTTAGTCCCAGACTACGGGGGTGGCCGGATACACCTCGCACTCACAGAAATTGCCCTTACCACCTCCCTCCACTTTACTCTAAAAAAAATACACTATATATCATTACACCTGTTAAAAACCTTTACGAATGAGACTCATCACGCCATAAAATATCCTTCAAGCAGTAATAATATTAAGATCGTTCATAAACAATTTCGTGAAGAACTGTTTTTGAAATATTAGTCTCAACTGTATTCCCATTTAAACGGCCAGAATGGGAGAATGGCTGTTTTTCTATACTTGTTTTTAACCAAAGACGGTCATAGATTCCCTCTTTTGACCCATTTTATTATCTTTTGTTTCGTGTCATAAAAAAATGATCAACGTATGAACGAGATATTAATAGGCTGCCTCATTTATGAATCACACATGGGAAAATTGAAGAGAATATTTGATTGTTCACAACAATACTTACGTCGATTTCAATTGATCTAGAATTTCTTCGCGAGTTCCACAATACTGTCACTTATAGTCGTTAACCTCCTATCAATGGCACTCATCTGAAAATTAAGTGAAGTAAACCAAGGGCCACTTAATCAGTATAACACATTTACATTGCAAAAACCGTGGTGTTAGATCTAACACCAAGATAACTGCCCAATACACATGGTATTGAATTCAACATATCGGTGCTAAACTAAGGTTATATTGATTAAAGTCAAGAACGGCGCCATGGGGGAGGGGACGCCCCTATTTTTTAAAGTATTAAAATGACTGGGATTTTAGGGTTTTCTAAAAAAAATTCGCCCAACCTTTTGTTGTTAATTTGGTCAGTAAACAAATTTACATGCAAAAAATGCTTTTCGTCGTTGTCCCGCTACCCCCCCCCCCCCCGCTTATCAGATGCTGTTTGGCTTGCAATTTGGCTAATATTTTTTTTTTTGGCAGGCAAACTTTTGCTGAAGTTAACACCACATCTGGAATCAATATTGGGGCGTTAAATTCAACATCCGGTTTTTTTTTGAAATGTACATTTTTAGCATTACTACTGACTACGATTATAAACATAATTACTGACATAAATTTTATAACACAACAGCTTGAATAACATTAGGGATAAAATATAGGTTTTTTTTAAATCACTGCTGTGTTTCAACAAACTTGACAAACATGGTCTAGTTCAACAAGGCGTAATCATGGATACTGTGTTACCACATTAAACCATTAAAACCATTCTTTGCATAGCACATACAAAGCTTGAAGACTTTTGTACCCCCCCCCCCCCCCCCCTCAGTTGTCAGTGGCGGATCTCCGGGGGGGGGGGGGCGTTTAATCCCCCCCCCCCTTGGGCTGCCAAGTAAAATGTGATGTGCAAAGAAATACCCCATCCTGTTTATAGAGCAATGTAAAGCACTACAAACCCACTAAACTTAGCATAAAAATACTATTCAGTGGCGGATCGGGTGGGGGGGGGGTTATTGGGTTTACCTCCCCCCCCCCCGGTCTGGCAAGTGAAAATGTGATGTGCATAGAAAAACCATCATGTTAAAAAGCATTGAAATCACAACAAAATCCTTAAACTTAGCATAAAATTACTATTAAACATACACAATTTTATTTTTTTCGGAGCGCTTTGCGCGCAGAATTTTGTCTTACCTGATCTTCAAGTTTATCCATTCTGTTTTCGAGAACTTGTTTTCCTTTCAAAGAGCCTTCTACCATGTCAAATCTGCGGTTATAAAAATAAAGACAGACAAACAGAAAATGAACACCTCATCTGTAAATAACACGTAGATATACAAACAAGAAGTAAGAACAAAATATTACGTCAAAATGAAGTATGTTTCAGTAAAAGTAGAAGAAAACTAATGTTTGGACCATTTTATTCAAAAAAAAAAATGAAGCCAGTAAAAGAATACGACTATCTATGTTTAAAACCTGAAAATATGGCATGCACATTATTTAATTGTGTCATGAAAACATTTACTACCATAAATGAATTTATGTTTGTTTAAACCATTTTATTCAATAAAATGATGGTGACAGTGTCAGGCTACGTGTGTAATAAGACCTTTAATTGTCATGTAATGCATATCATTATAAATAACAAAACAAAACTACCCTCTGGATGTGAATATCCAATAAAAATAAACAACCCTTTGTAAATGCACTCACGACATAGGCTGTTGCCCACAGATGGTTCTCTCAACACACAGAGAAAAATAGGTTGAACTCTGCACCTTTAAAGGTGCTAACCAATGTCACACTCGGAAAACATTTAAAGGTACAAATCTGCACCTCAAAGGTGCAGGAGTGCAGCATTAAAACGGAAAGTCTTTGGTATGACCCGGCTGTGGCTCGAATCCTTCCGGACGTGAAGCAGACGCTCTATCTACTAGGCGATCACGCCGTCTATGAAGATGCTTATTTGCACCTGTTTAAATTGTGTTAAAGTTGAATTATTTTCAACCTTTAAAGGCATTGTATAACAATGTTTCCAGTTTAAAAAAAACTGAGCTACGTGATTCCCCATGCTACTAATGTCTTTGATATGGTCTAAAAATGAAGCCCTGAAAAAATTGCAGTGTAAAACAATCATAAAGTGCTTTAAAAAAGTGAAAATCATTGACAGACCATTCCAGCTTTTCTCCATAGACTGCTGTGTTGCAGAATTTCCTATCGGCTGATATAAAATTAATGTGCCAATTTGTATCTGCACATATTGTACTAGTGACAGCATATCTGTCCAAACTTTTGTGTTCTAGGGTGTTTATTTGTCCATTCAAACATTGTCAGATATGTCAGATAGCAAAGTTCGACAATTTTTTAAACGGGTCTTCCACAGTGTTATATAGTGTCTTTAAGGTGAAAAACTTGCTCCCGCCCAAGCCGGGGGGGGGGGGGAGGGGGCGAGTGCATAGCCGTGAGAGGTGCAAATTTGCCCAAATACCGCGGCGGAAACGGCTCTGCACCTTTCCCCGCAAAGTTGCACCTGCTTTATTTTTTAGTGTGAAGTATATTGTTGCGGTTGCCGTAAGATGCTGCAACCAACGTTTTGTGACAGATACTGAGGGGCCGGATAGTAACAGGAATAAGAATTTCATTGAAATCAAGGGCGTGCAATATTTCGTTATCTTACGTCTACATTATGGTGTGGTATACCCAGGAATAAAATTTCATGCAACAACAGCAACACTTAAAAATTGTACTTTTCCAGTGCATGTCTTTCTCTGTGCCGTATTCGATTTTCTGGTAACGCTCATTTCTTGCCAATCAATCAGAACGCGCGAGCATCTACTCGAACTGATGACGTAAACATGACCGAAACATGAGGCCCAAGATGATGTGGCGTGGCGCATGCGTGTTAATCGCGCCGTGTTAATTTATGCACTTTTTGAATCAATAGTCAATAGCTCTCCCCCATAGCAGTTTCAGTCCTCTTTAAGTTTTCATCATCCCCATGTACGATAATTCTCACAATTCTCATATTGTCAACAAAATTATTATCTTATTCCTGTGACAGCAGCCCATCTTCCTTTACAACATAGAATTCGAAAATTAACGTAAAATTTGAGATAAAATACTTTTTATTCAATGTCTTGATTTGTTTAACGATGTCTCTGCCAGCTTTCTCTTGTTCCTTAGCAATGTAGCTTTCCAGCTGTAACGATTCCCAGTGCATAAGAGAAACATTCAATTCCGTCCCTGCAAATGAAATGACAAGAAAACGTTAAAATGAACCGCAATATTATTCTAAAAACTAATTTCTGACAAGGTTAGTTGGTACGTGCGTACACTCAATTATAACGCAGAATAGCTATTCGTTTTATTAAATGGTTTCTCACGAAACGTGAACATGAAATATACGTAGAAACAAATTCTGTCCCACCTCTAAAGAATCATCCTTCCAAATTCTCTATTAATTGCATATTTCATGTGATTATACTTCGCAATTTTGTTGAACATTTATTTCTGGTGAAACGACTATTGAGAAACTTGATTGATCTCGGTATTCTTCCCACAAAACAGTTGAATTCCCTGAAATTCAAACGAAATTTAGTGGAAAGTTACTCTTTTCTCCTCATTTCTGTAGCTTTTGCTGAAATAGTTCGGTTCTTTTTTCCTTTTCCCCTAAAACGTTTCACGATATGCCTATTGTGGAGACTTAGTAAATCTCATGTAGGTCTATACTTCTCATCAACATAGCACGGAAATCTGAATCTCTATTACTTTAGATTTTTAACGTACTGTGTGTAGAAAAGTCCACAGTCACATGTACGCAAAAAACTGTATTGTTATCAAGACAGATTTCTTACTAGTTGGAACTGAAATGGTTAATCGGTAATCTCGATAAGATACAGCGGCAGATCAAGGATTTTCCAACATGGGGGAGGGACGAAAGGCGGGTCCATACCAACATTTTGAACTGACAAACAAAAATAAAAGTATCGAGACAGGCATGTACAGATTCACAGGCCTATTCACTCGAGGAAATCAAGAAATGCTCATTCGAGCCACTCCAAAAATGATGGTATCTTTATTTCATTGGGAGGCTGCAAAGAAATAGTGAAATTGATGAAGACAAAAGTATTAAATTATATTTTCTGATAGGGCTTGAGCTGATCTCTACTGCTACACAAGGACAGAAATTAATGTATTGTGTAGGATTACGATGTACTCATGAATATGGCTTTGAAACTCTGGTAAAGAGGCACAAATTGCCATGATCATGACAAAATTGTGCTTAAGGGGAATTCCCTTGAGAAAATACTGGCCAACACTCTATACTGCAGAAGATCATTGAAATATGAGGAATTATTGTTTCATGGCAGCGTGTTGGTTCCAATTTCACCTAATCAATTCCCTGGGTTTTTTAAATGATTTTCCATAGTCGATGTTTATAACATTATTATTTCCTGGAGCTTTCTTTACATGTGTCAAATCTACACTCTTAGAAAAAAGTGCTGATTAGAACCTCTCCTTGTCCCGTATTTAGAACCTTTTAAGGTTCTTAAAAGAAGAAAGGAACCATTTGGGGTTCTTTATACACCCTCTGGGGTTCTTGATGGTATAAAAAACCCTATACAACAAAGAGAAAGGTTCTATTATACTATTGAAAACACCTAAGGTTTCCTTGTAGAACCAAACATGGTTCTAAAGAACCATTTAGAACCCTTTTCTGCTTCTTTGAAAAACCTTAGAAGGTTCCAAACACGGGACAAGGAGAGAATCTAATCAGCACCTTTTTTTTCTAAGAGTGTACAGGTATTTGCTGACAAGCAAAAGGTCATTTTTTTTAAAACCATTTAGTTCTGCATGTTTCTGAAAAGATGTGCCACGGGACTTTCGATCCCCCTCCACCCAGATCGTTATAAGTATATATGACCAAACTCTTTTACTAGTACTGTATTTACTTCACCTTTATCGACGGTATCCCAACGACGAGACTTTGAACACAGGAATCTCAGGAGGATATACACATGCGAGAATATGACGAACGGAGGAACCAGGAAGGGGCGGCGTCTGTATTCCTGGATCAGCACGTAACGGTGGTACTTCCAAAGGGCCTCGGTGTTTTCCTGAACTAAGTTGAAGGTGTAACTAAAAAAGAAAACGAAAAAAAAATGAGCACGCGATAAAGTTAAAATGAAAAAGTATAACACCTTAAATGCCGTATCCCACACTATCATTTTTTTAAAATAAAATGACAGTTTATCCAGATATCACCAAATAAATTGGAAAAAAATATGTCTTGGATTTTGCCGACCTAAATGTAAGCAGGTGGTATGCAAACGTGGGTGAATGCAGCAATAAGCTGTGATGATTTGTGTTAGCATTGTTGAAGAGTGGGGGGCATGGGGCCAAATGTTGATGTGTAGAAAACTGGGTTGTTGTGCTGTGTTGTGTTGTATTTTGATGGCTTCTTGGACTCTTTTTGTGTGCCAATTCTTGATTCTTGTTATGAGTTTGCCGTGTTGTCATTGATTGTGCAGTCTCCTTGTTGAGAGATGTTTACGATGGCTGACTTTTCTCAATCTGTATGTTTCTGGCATGCTTTGTGTTCCTTTACTCTGGTTTCAAACTCAAAGGACCTTCCTGTTTCCCCATGTAGACTTTTCCACATTCGCATCTTGCAAAAAAAACTCTGGGTTGTTCATTGCTGATAGCTGAGTGTCCTTGTGTGTGTTGTCTGTGTTGTGGCTGGTGGGTGTGTGTGTGTGTGTGTGTGTGTGTGTGTGTGTGTGTGTGTGTGTGTGTGAATCTGGTGTAGCTTGTTAGAAGATCGATATCTGACTTGGATGTTGACAGATTTGAGAAAGAATGAGATGAATCTTGTTTGATGCCTTGTCAAAGAACACCAGTGGTTATTGGTTGGGGATCTTCTTCGTTCGTGGTTCTGGTTGTTTGGTGTTGATCGTCTTGCTTGGTTCTCCATGGATGATGTGAGTGCCGTCTTGATTACGTTGAAGCTTTTGTTGGAGATGATGTTTGTCACTGAGATCGTAGACATATCTGATGAGGGCATTTTGTGACTGATGTACTGCTACGGGAGATGGAAAGACCTGTAGTCGAGATATCTGTCTGTGTGGGTTGGCTTCCAGAAAACATGATGAGATGGTTATGATGATTTGGTGATGCAGACGTCGAGGAATTGAATGAACTGATTTTCTTCAATCTCCATTTTGATGTTGGTTGTTGAGATGACAAAGAGAACCGTTGAGATTTTTTTTTGTGAGCCAAATTACGAACGTGTCATCGAGGTAACGTAGCCATATATTGGGTATGAGGCAGTCGTCTGAAGAGTTGTGGTTTCAAAGATTCCACGAAGATATTAGCAACACATCAGATAGAGTGGAAAACCCAAGTCTGCTCTTTGGTTTTGTTTGTAGAAAAAAAGCTTGCCATTTGAAGGAAGTAGTGATTAGGCTTATAAGAAAGGGATCATGGATGCTGTCCAGTGATAGAGATGTTATAGTGGACAGAGTGGCGTCTTCTTCTAGTTTCCTCTTGATGATGTCGCAAGTTTCTTCTCCATTGCAAGTTAGACCCATTTACATTGAACCAGAATGCAACACAAGTGACTATTACGGCTGAGAGTATAAGATTCATCCTCCCCTTCCTCAGAAAAGGAATCCTTCCATTTTCAAAACCGCTCGATCGCTGCGCTGGCTCACAAGATTTCCTACATAAATATTATTTGAACAAGTGATATCGTATATAGGCAATAATACTAATTCCACCTCAAAAACCTATCACCAACAGTTACATGTCGTTTTTCCAAAGGTTCGTTATTCCGACGGTTTTTTTCCAGCGATTCATTATTCCACGGATTCGATAAATTACGCCATTCGGATTAACGAACCCTCACAGCCAAAACTGGGGCGTTAGATTTAACACCAAGTATTTTTGCACAATATGAATACCGGAAAAGTTGATTTTTCAACAGCCTTGGTGTTAAAATCAATGCTCTTGGTGTTTGAAATAATTCGTTCCGTGTTAAAATTTTACACCACGTCTGGTATCTACATTGTGCAACACCGTAAGTGTTAATTTTAACACCCCAGTTTTTGCAGTGCTCAGTTACAGATTACAATAAACATCAGCCATCACGAGCGTGGAATACGTACGAGTGGGCGAGCGCGCGCGCGCGCACACACACACACACACACAACACA
>JZLH01S0386950.1:30503-53947 GCA_001188425.1 Eucidaris tribuloides | reverse complement strand
ACACACACACACACACACACACACACACACACACACACACACACACACACACACACACACACACACACACACACACACACACACACACACACACACACACACAGACGACACACAACAACACACACACACACACACACACACACACACACACACACACACACACTTTCTAATATGTCATGTACCCAAACATCGCGATGACCAGATTGATTAGAAGGATGATGACAAGATCAACAAGAAAATGCAATTTCAGATCTAAGTCCTGTACATTGTCAAGTTCAAACATTATATATAGATGTGTAGAATATCAGAAACAAACAATGGTAAGATACGAAAAAAAGGGCGTCTAACTGTTATCAATGACACAATGTCAAATTCTGGTATTAAATATGACAAGAAAACAACGCAAGCAAGGACAATTTTAGGATGGTGAACATAAAAATTATTGCACGTATACAATTAAAATCCATTACAAGATAAACCAAAAACCCTTCCCGCAAGAACCTTATTTAACGTTAGGCTAAAAAGCAAAATTATGCAAGAATGAACAACCACAATCTGACGGTACGGCAATAAGTTATACAGACAACACCCATCAAAGCTCAATCTACGAGGTGTGACATGAAAGAAACGAGACTGTGACATCCACGCCCATGATGCAATGTCAATCGACCCACCACCCATGTCACTGTGTTGCCCAACATCTCATCGACATTCTGCTCTAATTATTGTCCACCTATCTCACTCTAAGGCCCTTCATTCGGGCTGTTAAGTGGCATGCCCCAAATATACGACCCATCACGATACTATAGTTTGCACAAACATGGAGCGGGAAATCAATCTGAGGTTCCTGGTTCAGTACAATGTCGTGGGCGGGATCTTCTCCATACGATTCCTGGTGAAGCTAGAAACACCAGTGCAGCCCCTGCCCAACTGACCAAGGATCTTCAGTACAATCCCCCGCTCCATGTTTGTGCCACTTTTCGTATCGTGACGAAGCGAAGCAGGGGCGTGCCGCTCAACAGCCCGAGGAAATGGCACAGAGTGAGATAGGTGAACACAATATAGTAGAATGTCGATGAGATGTTGGGCAACATAGTGATATGGGCGGTGGGTAGATTGACATTGCGTCATGGGCGTGGCTGTCACAGTGTCGTTTCTTTTTTTTTTTGTCACACCTCGTACAAAGTTGAAAATGTCATAAAACCAAAATAAACACGCTCACACCGATGCAAACAAACATCACACAGTTTAAACATACTCCATACAAGACAACAAGCTAAAAAGATCATCGAAGCACATACACCAAAACACACATGCTCACACAAAAGTTCGCTTTTTTTGTCGAATAATGTGGATAAAATTGAAGTGTCTTACCAAAGCTAAGTTTTCCCCGATTAAAATCTTGCCGTACCATAGTTTGTTCAGGATATTCTGGACGCTAGTGTGAGATGTGATCTCCAACTTCTCTGCCTTGAAGCTCAGTTTTATGCACGACGTGTCACCCCACTGCGGTCGAGACACTGTCAGAAGTTTTTCCGTCATAGCCGCGCTAGAGTCGTGGCACTCGTCAACAATAGCAACAGCCATGCTTTCCAATTTCCTTCACAAACACAACGAAATAAATTCAGAAGGATCATAATGCTGTTGCTAAAATATCTATGCTCTTAAAGAATCGAATGCGTAATGTAAAGCCGTAAATATTCGGAAAATCAAGCAGAACGTAACATAATCATATTAGCAATTCCAATCAAAACTGTTTATTGATAGAAATTTGCTTAACCACAATATTTTCTTGACCAGATAATGTGTGGTTTTCCTAAATGATAAAATTCTTACGACGATAAACAGAACAAAAAATAGAGTGTTAATCTAAAACCAAATGGTGTTGCCCCACAGGTATACAGTGGCAACCGAAAGTATCGTCACGTTCCAAACGCGTTCACAGAAACGCGTTCCTTGAAACGATGTTCAAACGCGACAAAACGCAAATCCAGCGTAGCAAATGCGTGTCTTGCGTTTATTGAAACGAAATTCGTTTCTGGGATGGCGTTTGCACACGTTCGGAACGTGACGATACTTTTGGTCGCCAGTGTATTATCTCTCTCCTCACCAGACATGGTTGCTGAAAATAGTCACTGGTATCATGAGGGTATCGCCCTTAACACTGCGGCGTGAGTATTGAAAATAATAAAAATCTGTTGACATCATAGTGGATAACAATCCGGGTGCTAAACACCAAGTGTTCCATGTACGGTAAGCATCACAATACTTACTTTGCACTTTTCAGCATGTCGGACGTTTCATCGTGAAACCAGTAGTCGTTCCAGAGAGCAATGCTCTTCAATATGTTGGTCCCCATCAGGGCCGCAGCAATGGGTTCTTTACATCGTTCCCAGAACAGCTTGGCCATTTCAAACCGATCCCGAAGAACGGCGTAGATGAAGAGCTCCTGGAACGGTTGCTTGAATAACTTCTCATCTATACCTGTAAAGCGGTTAATTTATAACCATTAGTACTTGGGTGCTTCTTACAACTACAGCCGTAAGTAGCAGAGCTGCCAACTTTCATCAATGCCTTTCAGTAATTTCATGGCTTAAAATCAGTTATTTTGCCATATTTTGAGTCAAAATCAGTAATTCGAAGATTAATGCAGTAGAATTACACGAAACTGATTTGATAAAAATCAGTATTTTTCATGCAACCTTCAGTATTCTTTGCCACTTTCTGTAGAAATTACTGAAAATCAGTCACACTTGGCAGCTCTGAAGTAGTATACAAAACGAAATCACATTAGTTATCTCAATACATAAATCTCGCAATCAAAGGTCCTTTAAGGGCTACCACTTTCTCAAGA
The DNA here is from genome assembly GCA_001188425.1 of Eucidaris tribuloides. Classification (NCBI taxonomy): domain Eukaryota; kingdom Metazoa; phylum Echinodermata; class Echinoidea; order Cidaroida; family Cidaridae; genus Eucidaris; species Eucidaris tribuloides. Next base: position 51,093 of record JZLH01S0386950.1, on the reverse strand, counting down.
AAGAGATTCCACATGGTGAACCGTCAAAATCTATAGCTTAATTGCTTCATATCCACACCATGCAAACTACCTCCTTCAAGGAACAATCAAAGGTGAGTAAGTACGTAAAATTTGTGGGGATTGGAGTAAAAAGATCTGTATTATCCGCCATTATAAGTTTCTTGAAGCTAGTTGGTCAATTGTGCATCGTGTAATTGATGATATTCTAATGATATCCGTTAGAAGTGTGAAGCTCAAGACAATAGTCGACTATACCCGGATTGACGTCATTACGAGTGACGTCAATACGGGTATAATCGACTATTCCCGGATTGTTGTCATAAGTATGGTGGGCACCTCCACGGAACCGTTTTCTACGTGTGTGTGTGTGTGTGTGTGTGCGTCCGTGCGCGCGCGCGTGTGGGGTTATCTATGACCTTTAACAAATTATCACAAAGTCATTAGAATCTGTTATACAGATCTAGGTGAAAGACCTTACGCGTACATTGAATATCCATAAAAATGATGTCCTTAGATAATGAATTAACAATGAAATACAATCTTACATTTATTTGGAACACACTATCTCACAGATCTCATATACCTCTTTCTGTTTCGTATCGGGCTCCGGGCCTTCTTTTGCTAGGTTTGCGATGATATATAATCTTGTATTGGGTGGTGTAATAACTGATAAGTGCGCTCACGTCAGACAAAGTAAAAAAAGAAGAGCGGCCCTGTAATTCAAACAAACAATACGTACAATATATAGCAAGTTTGATGATATTTTATGTAATGGTCAAGTGCAATTATACAAAGTGTTATATACTTTCGCCACGGATGAAAAGAATGAAATGGTGATGTTAACAGTTAAACGGAGTTCTTCTTAGTATACATCATAACTGACATCACATTAAATCAAATTGTGCTAATTTTTCTGAAGCATTTTATTAGCAAAATTTTTGAACTTCCAAGTTTTGTGTTGAAGTTTGGAAGTCCCAGCAAAGACCTACAAGACTAAACAAATAAATGAAAAGTAGGATTTTCAGTGATTTTTAAATAAATTTAAAATTCAAATTTGCATAAATTAGCACAATCATTAACACTTACAAATTAGGTGTTGAAGTTTGGAAGCCCATATCAGATAACACAAACAGAACTAACCCTAGATTAAGTTTTTGATGGTGACTCCACAGCATAGTCTAAGTATGTTGACCTCAATGACATTTGACCTTACTTTTGTGACCTGAATTCTACCCAAATGGTTAGTTGATACTTCATAACCTTTATGTCCAAGTTCCAAGGAGTAAATAGTTATACTTTCAAAATTATGCCCCAAATTCAAGAACTTAACTTTAGTTAAATTGTTAGTTGACGCCATAACCGCCGTCGCTTCTGCTATGCATAGCAGGCGAGATAAGATGGTATCTTCAGGAAGACCTTCGTAATTAAAATGAGATAGGGTGGGTTTTCAATTAATTTGTCCGAAGATTTTTTTTTTTAGGAAATTCAACAGACTGTGACCTCATCTCTGAACAAAACTGCTGTTACACGTGTCTGTACGTCCATTGATAGCGTGAGAGTCAACCCGTCTGCACGATGTTGGCATACAAGTTGATATCATTTTCACAAATTATACGTATACTCGTATTTAGCGATACACTGTGATACCATGAGATGGGAAGACCAACAGATGATCTGGTGTTTATTTTGGGCAACACCCAGTGGCGTACCGTGGGTCAACTCACTGAGGGGGCACCAAGTCGCTCACTTGAAATTGTACTTTCAGATGTTGGGGAAAAAATCAGTGCGTACAGTATAAATGTGTTGAAATATTAAGGGGTTAATAGCAGGGGTTTTTTTATTTGAAGTGTAACAATTTTCAGTAATTTTGAAAAGCAAATTTTTAGATGTAATTTTTTTTAAGAAATGCAATTTTGCATTACGTTTGTCATAAATAGTTAAAAAGCAATTCCGCGATAGAGCGTAGCGAGCGAGCGATTTTGAAAATTTTGAAATTTCAAGAAGAAAATCGCATTTTGTGGTGTAGTATTTCAAAGTAATTCCAATTTATGCTGCGATGTGAACACAAACGGTTTTATGTAAGTGTTTAACTTGTTTGAACAGCCCCGTAACCAAGAATTTTCAAAGGGGTGCGTGTGTCAAGTAAAGCAGAACTTTGAACAGGGGCCGAAACCTTTCCTTCATGCGGGGGAGGGGTTGACAAACATAATGGGTAGCGTCCAGGGGCCTGCTATATGTCTCGGGCGGGCCTGAGGGGGCGGAGCCCCCTGAAGCTTTCGGGTTCTAGCAGTTTCATGTGGCTACTTTGACTCTCTGCTAACATTTATCATGAAAATTTAATGGACAGTCAACAATGATTAAAAAAAATCACTCACTTTCATTGACACTTCGGAGCGGTATAAGTTTTTGGTTTTATGAAATGATGACAGGTGCCGTAATATCAAACATGCGTGATAATTGTCGGATTCCTCGTGGCTAATTATATAGGTCAAAATTTTACGCCTCTATCCGATTAGTTTTTCATGCTTTAAAAGGGAAATCAGTGGTGAAACTGAATTTAATTTTGTAGGAATGCAGAATGGCGAACACGCAAAGGTGTGCCCCGTTGTTGATGAATTTTGGACGAGGAATTTCTTCGCAAATAGCTTGATTTTGATAAGTGTATTTGCAATATTTGCTCAGCTATCGCTGGTTCAAAGTAGGTTATACAGCGGTTATCCTGCGAGCGAGCGGTTTTAAAAGCAAAGATAATTCCTTCAGAAGAGAAGAAGAATACGACGTTCGCTCGTAAACTCATTCTTTCATGCATTCTCGTTAGTGTAAATCAATAACTTGTAATGGCTTTTTCTTTGCAATGAAAATAGAAAATTAGAAATAGAACCCCAAATTTACCTAACCAGACGAGCGAGATCCCAAGATTATGTTTAGTCCTTTTAACATTCTAAACACTGGTACGGGTGGAGAAAGTTAGATGAACAGCAAGCATAATTACTTTTTAAAAATTGCCACAATATCTGTATTCCAAAACATGTCAACGGTTAAATAACAAAGCAATCTTATCAACGCTAGAAATACACTCGTCAAAGATTCAAAACACACTATTCAGATTTATGAAACAGCCTGCAAGAGTATTACACAAACCTTTAAACCGGAATTTAAGCCAGATTTTCAATAAATCAAATAAGAAAGAACAAGTTTAATTAACAAAAGAAATTAATACTCTGATAAGACTATTTCAAAATGTGATTTAAGATCACCTTTCTAACTCGGCTCATTCCAGTTTTCTCTTGCTTTTTTCTTCCTTTCCTTTTTTTGCCGCCCCCCCCCCGTAGTTACGCCACTGCCTATCCCCCCCTGATGTAACGCTAAAACATCATAAAATTGAATCAGATTCTGCTATGAAGAACAGTTTCAAATGACATGATGGATCATTTAAACTAAAGGATTAAAAACGTAGATATCGTTTTGTGGAAGCAATACCTCCCTTTTCGAAAGGATGTGTAATGTTAGGAAATAATTCTTGGGAGAGACGTGTACAGACACGATCGTAAATCTACAAATACAAAATAAATTACATACCAACCAGCAAAATCAGTCAAATTCCCTGTTTGAAAGGTATTAAATGATATCAAACAATACGGTTGTAAGTGTATATCTATTATATAAATCTCTGGGATTTTGGATCGTGATTCCATTACTTATACGATTGCAATGACAGACCATGGATTAGGTATGATGGATCATCCGAACTAAAGGATACAAAACGTAGATATCATCTTGTGGAAACAATATCTCCCTTTTTTGTTAAATGATATGTAATGTCAGGAAACAATTATTAGAAAACGCGTACAGAAACTATCATAAATCTACAAAATAATACAAAAGAAATTATATACCAAACAGCAAAAATCAGTTAAATTCCCCGTTTGTAAGGTATTAAATGATGACAAACAATATGGTTGTAAGTGTATATCTATTATATAAATTTCTGGAATTTCAGATCGCGATCCCCTTACTTATACGATTGGAATGACAGATCATGGATTTGGTATGATGTATCATCTAAGATAAAGGATACAAAACGTAGATATCGTCTTATGAAAACAACACCTCCATTTTTGAAATGATATGTCATGTCAGGAAACACTTCTTAGAAAGGATGTGAAAAGATCTATCGTAAATTTACACATACAAAAGAAATTATATGTAACAACCAGCATAATCAGTCCGTGTTTAAAAAGTATTGAAAGATGACAAACAATACTCTTGTGAGTGTATATCTATTGGAATACATATGTAAATTCTAGAATTATCCTCACCAGCCTTGTATTAATTTAAATAAAGCTTTTTTATGTTGTAAAGTGAATTTGCTGAACTTGCTCTTAAAAGCAGGTTAGCTTTACTTTAGCCCAGATAAGCTTGCCTTAATATGTACAAGAAAATAAATTTCTGACAAGATAACTTGGCAGGAAGACCATCAGAAATCTGCTTTATACACTCCACAAATCTAGTAACTATGTTTTCATCAAAGTGTCAATTCTTGGAAGACGAGTACCTTTATTTCAAAAGTGCAATTTCAGGGATTCTATTTCTATAGTGGGGTAGGGAGTAACGAGAGTAGCTATGGCTGGAAAGAAGATGGGGCGCTTGATATTATGAGAGCAATATTCAGCGTATTATGTTTTTTGGTATATTGTTTAATAGCATAATGAACTAATTTGTATTCTGTGAAATGGTTCAACAGATGGTACCAGTAGGCTATATCCTATACATGACCTGGTGAAGTTGTTAAAAGACAATAGGTTTCGAAAAATTGTGTTTAGATGCTTATGAGAAGTAAACTTAAACAGAATAAAGATGATTCCTTGTATCTGATATCTAAGTTTGTATGTTGCATGCAATCTGATAGTGCTAATATTCAGATGTACAGATAATGTATTACAGCGTTACAATCCTTGAACCTCAGTTGAACATTAGCTACAAAGTGGAATTCACGCCAATTTTTCTTCGTCATGTGAGTCTATGTTAATGTCTTCATAATCTCCACCATCATCCGACTTGTTTGCATTTCAACAGTTCTCCCCTGACTCGCATTTGCACTCCCCTGACTTTCATTTGTAAGACAGTCTCTCACAATGACAGCTACAATTTTGTGTGTTGCGTGCTTTTTCTGTAATTGCAGCGGGGTTGCCAGTTTGGCGATTTATCTGCCAAAAACACTATATTTGGCAGTTTTTCACTTCGTTGGGCAGGCAGAAAATTGAAGTGCTCGCCAAATGGCTTTTTGGCGGTATTTTGGCGGTTTTAAGACATAGGCCTTAACCTGAAAATATCATCATGTCAGTAAAAAAAGAATAGGCCTATTCGCGGCAAAAAATGTCGCGGTACAGGGTCCAAAAGCATACAATGAGCTTGGCACCGAAGAATGTACGCGCCCTTCAGGGCTTGCCAACGTAACCTCTCATTCTGTTCGTGGCTTTCGTTATAGGAGCGGTTACTTGAACATCCTGCGAAAAAGAGCCACTCACCATCAAATCAAAAACATTTAAGGACACTACATAAGATTGTATGATAATCGATACATTGTACATTCTGCAATTAATACTTATTTGTACATGCAAAACTTTCGCACTGCTATATTTCATGTCCGTTGTAGTAGTTACCGATTTTGACTATGTCAATTGTACAGCTGTTAAGCTCTCATATTACGAGAACTGGGCAAATTATGACTAAAGCATAAAACTTTTACAAATATTAGTACATGCCATAAGTTTTATTTCAAGATGGTGAGATAAGTCAGATTTGACCTCTGATTACCACCAGAGGTCAATGACCTTAAATTATGCAAATATTGATGATTGGCGTCATTGGGTAATGATAAACGTAGCCATGATGTACTAAACATGCATGTTTGTTACAATCAAGTTTAAAGACACAAGTTAATACTGTGGAGCTTCAATTCAATTCAAATAAAAAAGTCAAACTTTGATATCTGAGCTACAATAAACACAAACATTCTAGACTACAAAAGTTTTGACAGTTATTCTGTCACAGGCAAGGTATGCATGAACGTACTTCTACTTCATTCATGAATTTCCACTGCGGTGGAGTATGAAATAAGCTAGATCTACATAAAGTCGTCTATGGGCACGGTGAATTTGGTCAACCTGAGTAGTCATAGATTTTCACTTTTTAAAATCACTGAATTATCTTTTTGAGATACAGGGTTTCATTTTGGACCTTATCAAAGACACTCGGAGCATGGAGGATTATGTAGCTCACATTTTTTTTTAAACTTTGTCTTTAATATTTCAGAGAGCATTGGTAATTACTAACAGGCTTCTTCCTTTGACCTATGAGGATTGTGAAAGGTCAATGACCTCAAAATACCAGAATATTGCTTTGGCGTGATGTCAGTGATCTCAAGTATCAAGTATAAATTTGCGCGAAATCGTGTTGTAAGATAATCTGTGCAACATGATCCAATAGCACTGAACAAAGTTCTATACCCTATACGCGTATAGAGTATAAAGAGCTCCGTGACGTCAGACACATATACCAGTACATATATAAAACGTTGTCCATATTGACGCTAAATTGTAAAGGTGTCTGCATTGTGACAGTCCCCCGAACATGCACATAATTCAGTGCATTTGAGTACATTCTTGGTGCACTTGCAGCGCCCAGTACATTTCTTCTTGCACCAGTACTACTGCATCAGTTTTTGACAAGATTTTGATGCCTCCGACAGGGCTTTCCAGACAGGCTGCTACTCAGATGTTCTCTTGGTCCCGCTCCAGTCAGACGGGCTAGGTAGATCAGGATTTAGCACCAGAGTCTGGTTCCAGAAATTGGCAAGCAAACATACGCGCTTGATGTGCTGCCGGAGTGCTTCCTGGCATCGTTAACTTCCATGTTGTTACTGGTGCGGTCATACATCAACACATCAAATATCTAGAGCAGTGACATTGACTGTTCACTGACATTCCTTGGCAAACGTAAGAGTTCTTGAAAGGCATCTGTCACCTCTGGAAACACTTTCCATATCTTCCAGGCAGTCTTCTTCCCTGTACCAGCAAAAAAAAAAAATGATACAGTTTCGCACCCTGTGAGGACATGGAAGATGGGGAGAGAAGTATATTGCCTTGGGTTCATGGCGGCATCCAGTTCGTGAACAGGTATGTACCAAACGCTGCAAGACCTATCCAAAGCTCATCTGGATTTATGTTGCTTAAAAAAGCTATAACCAGTACACAATATTCTTCGATTTGTATAAATTGTCTTTAATGGATAATAATGATCAACTGCCTTGTATTGTTTGCATATCATTCAAGCTCGTTGTATGGCTTATTAGCTTTCTATATGTATGTCGTCATGTTTACAGTTCTTCTATAAATTTCCACATTAAGCTCTTGATCCATTAACATATCTGCCCACTTATCTGTTTTCATTAACTTATGGAAGTGTTTCTCCAATTGTTATTTTCTAAACAGGATGTAGACGATGGCTGATTCAAACTCTCTTGCTTACGGTCCCAGTGCCAGAATGACGAGTCCCCAATCTGAGAAGCGTACGCAGGGAACGACCTCATCGTACGATGTCATAGTGGAACTGACAAGAAGAATATCAATCGGTGTAATAGTAACAGTCGAACAACTGTGCGATTTTGTGAGTTGCATAGAAGACAAAGTAGACTTTGACCTGATAGACGAAGAGACACCACTGATGGCTGCGTGTGAAAGAGCTAACGAAGAGTTAGTCCAGTTCTTATTAGAAAGAGGGGCTAATCCCAACACAACTTCCCATAAGGGTGGCAACTCCCCCTTGCATTATTTATGCGGTGGGAACAGTTTTTTCATATCAACCCGTTCAAAACGCAACAATGACAACAGGCTAGTCGCAAACCTTTTGCTAGAAAGTGGTGCGAGTTTCCAGACCAATGCAGATGGTATGCTTCCACCGTTATATGCCGGATTACATGGTCTCAGCAATCTCGTCGACTATTTCCTGACAAATGAATCAACTGCGAAACAAATGACAAAACATGAAAAGATAGCGACGCTTGAAATGCTTGGTGTATCCCATATCCTACTTAGATCTGACATAAAGCGTGCCTTTACCGCATTTCGGCGAGCAATGGTGCTCCGATACAAAGATCCAGATGACGTGATTCTTCCAAACTACTTGTCGCCTCTCAGAGAATATCTCGGCCGTGATGAGTGTACAACTATGGACCATTTAAAGAACATCCAACATGACATTCAAGGTCTGGAAACGCACGCTTTGCTGATCTGTGATCGGGTTCTACCAACAAAACTGAAGGAGGAATTTCTGATGATTCTTTTCTTACTTCCACCCTTTGCGAGTGGACATAACGACATCACCCCATGCGTAATGGATCGTACATTCCGTCGGTTCTCATGCGGTATAAAGCTCCAGTTGGGATCAGCAATACCTGTCACATTAGTCCCCGCGTGTCTGACAAGTGTCGTGCAAAGGTTTGTCAAAGGGAATAAGGATCACCCACAGACTCGTCATATAATCGACGCAGTGAACTTATACGGCGATGCCCTCCTCCGACATGACTCTCCATCAGTGGTCGAAGTAAACTTGATCAAAAATTATCTGTTAGAGTTGCTGGTTGATTTATCATACCTTTACAAAGACGACAACGAACTTGAGGCTCTCTATCGCTCAGTAAAAAGAGTCTTTGTCATTATCCAACCCACGAGTAAACAAAGAGACAGGAAAACTGGCACTGAGGTGTTTTCATTCAGTAAGATGCTCGTTAGTTTAAATGGTATACATTATTCAAAATATATGCACACTGAATTATATCCTGCCAACGTCATTAGAAATGCTGTTCGGTTGCTTAGTTTCATACTTCGTTTTGAAGACGCTTCCGATTTATCCAGTGAAGGTGATACCTTGCTGCATACCTTAACTAAAGAAAGGAAAGAGTGGTTAGGATGTGAGTGGTTAGGATGTGACCTGCTATACCCTTATACTGGATATTTAGTCCTCGCATTATCTCGAGTACTAATTAGACATGGTTGTTCCTTGACGGTAAGGAACTGTGCAGGTAAAACGCCCCCTGAAGAATTTGAGAAGGCTGCTTCACGATTCCGAAATCGAAAGGACATTCGTAAGGCACGGGAGTTTTTGAATTCCCTATCAACTGTGCAATCTGTGCTGGACTTGCAAGAATTGACTGCTAGAGCAATACTTCGGCACAGAATCCAATATCGTGACATACTTCCTACATCCCTGTGTGAAGTAATTGAGAATGACTGCCAGATATTTTCTGACATAGCAGAGCACTTAAAAGAGGAGGATCCTTTACGTTTTGCGGACCTTGATTTTGCCTTGAGAGGTGAAGGTGAACGGGATAAATTAGAGGTGTACGCGCATGTGATTGCTGATTTGTCCGTTCCTGAGATTTATACAATTTGTTCGCATCCACTAGTAGACCATTGTCATCCAGAGAGAAGAGGGGAGGAGAGGGAGTGATCAATTGTTAGAACATAATGAACGTACTAGAAAGAAAAATCGACGCAGTCAATGATGGAGAAACAAACGCCGCAAAAAATAAAGAGACTCGACAAGATTGATTTAGGCCTACATGTGAGTGCTTCAAAATTCGCCAATTTTTTTTAAAACAATTTTGCCACATCTACCTATTATTTCATGGAAACATATCTACTCGGACACAGTCATCACGTTGAACTTTGAATCACATCATGATGACGGGAAAATCAAGTGCACAACTCAAAGATATATCTACTGGATCTGATAAGTCAAACAATGGAAATATCGTACCGTGGCAACCAACCAAGCTTCTGCCGGGGGAGCTTCCACTATCTCTGAAGAAGACCGGAACTATGCCGGTCAGTCAGGCGATAATCCAGAGAATGACCTTAACTCATGAAAATGGGCCAGCAGAAGCGTCGATCCTGGGGGGGGGGGGCAGGGGGCGATCGCCCCACCAATGAATATTGGGGAAGGGGGCAAACATACCGATTTGCCCCCCCCCCCAATTATTTTGACAACTTGAAAAATTCATAATATGCAATGCAGATATATGTTTTAAAAAGCATTGGAAAGCACTATAAAATCATTAAACATGGCATGAATAATTTATTAAACATACAAAATTGCCAATTTTTGGGTGCAGAATTCTGTGTTACAATTTGGCGCGAGGAGCGCGCCGAAAATTGTGGACATTTTTTCACTTTTGCCCCCCCCCCCATCTGAGACATGGATCGACGCCCCTTTGGACCAGAAACTGCAGACTACTCAACACAGTATGGAGCATACCATGCTAGGAATAACAAAACCCTGACAGGAAAATGTTACAATGATTAGGAAAAAAAAATAGAGTAACAGACATGTGAGAGCAATTGAGAAAATAAATAGAGACGGGCTGGCCATCTTGCAGGAACAAAGAATCGGGGAAGGTAAAACTGAGATGGAGTGACGAGTTCACAAAGTTCAGTGGCACCTTTGGCACCAACTTGGGGAGGCCTTCGCCCTGGAGTGGGCTGATGATGCTGATGCTGCTGCTGCTGCTGATGATGATGATGGTGATGATGATAATGACGCCGAATCATTAATTTTGATCATCGTTAACCGATGTGATTGTACCTGAAATGTGCACAGTCCAGACTTTAGGAATCACTTTCTGAAACCTCGTCTTCTTAAAGTTAATGAATGAAAACTTCAAACAAGTACTCTGCTATAGAGTTTCTTTCTTTTTTCTACAATATTAGCGTATAGAAAACGATCTTTGCTATACAACTCTTTATACGTGGCGTTTTCCGTATATAGGTTATGACTAATTACACCACAATGTGTCGTTTGAAGCGAGACCAACATGTGTAAAGATGATATACTGTCATCAAGTGTACAAACGTGGTAATTATCATTTTATACGTAATATGAACATGTCTGTATAGCGCAGTTGTTGCACTTTAAAATGCCAGAAATTCAACCCAATTCTGTAATATAACAACAAATTTTTTTTTGTCGTCTACTGTTTGACTTGCAGTTTGGCTGGTGAAAAACAAAATGGCAGGCAAAAAAAGAGAAGCTTTTTCGTCGTCGACGGCTCTCCCCCCCCCCCAATACACACTTGCCGGATGCTGTTTGGCTTGCAGTTTGACTAGTGGAAAATAATGGCAGGCAAGAATGCTTTTTCGTCGTCGACGGCTCCTTGACCCCCCCCCCCTCAAAAAAAAAACTTGTCGGATGCTGCTTGACTTGCACTTTTGCTAGGGTTTTGTGGGGTTTTTTGGAGGGGGGGGGCAGACAAAATTTTCCCGACGGATTTTGCCCCGCCAACAATTTTACCCTGGCGCCGCTCCTGTAAATCAGGAGGTAGTAAACCTCCAGAGTGTCAAAAGATCAAATGGTTTATATGTTAATTTCAAATATCTCAGAAAACGATTGATCCAACTGAATTTGTACCTATGAACTATTGCTTTTCAGGGAGCGACACTATATACCGCCAGGTTTTGCTGGATGACAGTAATGGCAAGCTTAAAGACACAAGTTAACAATGAGCACACCTTTTTTTAATGTGAGCTACATAATCCTCGTCTAAGTGTTTTTGATAAGGTCTAAAAATTAACCCTTAAAAATTGTATTTCAAAATGATTATTCATAAACAAATAAAATCTGTGAGTACCCTGGGTTTAGCGGATTCACCCTACCCATTTCCTACTGTATGTAGATCTAGGGTTATATTATACTCCACCGGCAGTGGTAATTCCAATGATGATTTTTATTCATGCATATCTTACCAGTGGCAGCATAACTTCCAAACCTTTGTATTATAGGATGCTTATTGTCCATTAAGTACTGTATGTAGCTCAGACATCAAATTTTGATTTTTTTTAAATTGATGCTCCACCTGGATTACTACTTACTACTACTACTATGTTAACTTGTGTCTTTAATTAGGTTGTAGTATCCAATAATCAAACTCGACTACAAATTCAAATTTATGTTTAAATTTAGTTTTATTCGTTTCATCGATTTGATAAAAACTTTGCAGACCAGTATCTTGCATTTTAAACAAGCAAGATGCAGTATGAGTAAAAAGAGACATATAAAGAAAAATAATACAATATATAAATACGGGTTGTTGATATAAATACATCACATGAAACAGGATCCACAAATAAAACCACTCAATGTTAGGCCCGTATGATGGACCCCTCATATAATACGCAATCTATTCTGCCTTGTAATTAAACAAGAACAATAAAAACAAAGCAAGAGACACCCCTTCCCAAAAATGGTAGCAAGTATATAGATAAATTAATCACCGTGTGTATTACTTACATGTAGGATCAGTCACATTCGTCAATAAATTATTTTTGAATGAGCAAATAACGTTTTAGCTACATAATCTAAAAAAAAATTGTGATGGATTCTTGCAATGAATTCCAAAGTAAGGGTCCAGTGTGTGCAAAGGTGTGTATTATGAAAACTTTGTCTTCTTTCCAAAGATGATACTTTTTCTTACTTCTGAGCTCATTAAAACGTTTCAAAACCCGACATGTTAAGGGACGCTTGTGAAAGGTTTGCCACGAGAATTATGGTATTTGCATTTTTAGCTTACTTTCAGGGAACATTCAGAAAACAACAAACACATTTTTCCATTGCATATTTTAAGCGAGATGGATTAACGATGACAATGGTTTGGGGATCGGAGATCAAAAGGACTATATTTTTTTAAAAGATATTAACTGATAACTGCCACGAATTAGCCAGTTACTGCCCCAAGTGGCGCATCAGGATTTCGTTGGAAGACGATGTTTTCACCAAAATGCAGCAACACCAGAGCAGTGGCGTACCGTGGGTCAACTCATTGAGGGGCACCCGAGCCGCACCTCCGAATTGTATTTTCAGCTAATCAGCTGCGCATACGCCAAGCGTACGGTAGGGGTACTGAAAAATTTGTTTTTGCTTGGCAATGTAGGCCATTTTTGTAGTAATTTGTAATTAAAATTGTATTTTTTTCACAAAGTATGTTTTGCATGTATGTCATAATTGGTTAAAGGGAATTCGCGCGAGCGAGCGTAGCGAGCGAGCGGTTTTGAAAAATGAAAATCCAAGGAGAAAAACCACGTTTTGTGGTGTATTCTTTAAAATAATTTATATACTACAATGTGAGCACAGAAACTGATGGACTCGTGGATCAACTCCTCCTCCTACGATATATTGCACGGAAAATGTATATTTTCTACAGGAATATGTTCCATATTGTTACAAGACAAGTGGTTAAAAGACAATTCCGCGAGCGAGCGTAGAGAGCGAGCCGTTAAAACAAAATCGAATCTCTAATTAGCGAGCCGTTAAAACAAAATCGAATCTCTAATTAGAAAAAGCATGTTTTAGTAAGTATTCTTTTAAAATAATTTGAAATACTTTGTATTTAAGTCTGGGCACAAATGGAATGATACAAGTGTTATATCACCCTGTATCCGATTTGAAATTTAATTTTTAAGAAATACGGAATGGCGCATAAGCAAAGGTGTGCCTCGTGGGTAATAGATTATCAAGTAATTTCTACACCAAACTGTTTGATTTTGATGAGGGCACGCATGTGACTACAATAGTGCCTATATTGCTGGTTCAAAGTTAATTAGGGACGCAGTCCTGCGAGCGAACGCAGAGAGCAAGCGGATTTGGGGGAAAGGGGAAGAAGAAAAAATACTCTCAACAAACTCATGCCGCTATGCATTCTGGTTCAGTATAATTCGGTCTACTTGTATTTTTTTAGAATGAAAAAAATGGAACCCTAAATTTTCCTGACCAGACAAGCAAGCATTCATAATCATAGTTTAGTCCTTTTAACCACCGGGACGGATGGAGTAAGTGGGGGTAAGCAGCCAGCATTATAAGAATATTTCACAAAAGAAATATCTAACTTCATAGCCTATTCCGAAAGATTTCAGCGATTAAAAAGCAAAGCATTCCAATCAACGATAGAATTTACAATTATGAATCGGCCAGTAAGAATACAATTTTCTAAGGGGCGAAACATCTGAATTTCAACTCACTACATTACTCTGGATAAGAGTAATGTTACCTCATGTGAACGTTTCATGAAATATAAAGAAAGTTCTAAACTAAACGTGCATAGCGTCTCTGCCACGATAAATCAATTCGGACTGCCCAAAAATACACGTTGTTGCACAAACCCGTGATGTCCCTTTGAGTATAATCAGATCACATTATTGAATAAGCAGAAGTTTTAAATAATAAGAATGAGAACGTAGTCTCTATTTAAAAGGGTGCCAACCAGAGGGGGGGGGGGGGCGACTGTCATTACAACGTGTACACCATGCGCGTGTGAAGAAAACGCGTGAAAAGGGTTGTTTTGTTTTTTACGGTCGGACGATGTACATGTACGCGCGTACAGGGGCATAGGCTGGTTTGGGCATGGGGTGGTGCACATCTTGCGGAGGTGGAACTAACTTGGTGTGGGGAGGTGCACATCTTAGGGAGATGGAACTAAAGTTGAGAAAATCAGGCGTTGAAAGCAGAAAAGGTGGTGAAAATTTCTTTTGCTTGCCAGGGGCGGAACTCCTTTGGCTCTTGCGGGGGGGGGGGTGCACGTGCACCCAGTGCACCCCCCAGCCTACGCCCTTGCGCGTACAGTGAAAAGGGTAACAAAATCGTCAAAATCAGGGGGAAAGGGTATACTTTTAACAGAAGGTTTACCTTAAAGGTGTATCTTTTCAAACTTCTATACTTGCTTAGGGTATTCTGAGATCGCCGAAAATTACAATACTTGTTTAGGGTATTCTGAGATCGACAGGTAATACTTGTTTAGGGTCCATTTTGAAAGTCTATAACGCGCATGGTGTTAATGTAATGACAGTGCCCCCTCCCCCTCCCCGGATGTGCACTTAATACAATTTTAAAAATTTCCTTTTTTGTAGTGTTGAAATAGGGTAAACTTACGCCATTTCTTTTTGAGTGATGTGTGACTAGTAGGTGATGCAGAAGCGATTTGGAATCCACCTGTTTACCAACAAAACAAAAAACAAAAACATAAGCAATGAAATATTTTGTTGTTTGTTTTGCTTCAGGGAAAATTAGTTTGAATACCGAGAGGAAAGGTTGAGGTTCGACTGCAGAAAAATGGACGAGTATACCCCCGCCTTCCTCGGCCAACTTAGCCCCCAGCCAAATTCATGTTGTGTTACTTCATAAAATTTTCCTTCATTCTTTCTTGTTATCTACAATACTTCCTGCGTCAGAAATAACCTGTTACCTTTGTTTTTTTGACTACCAATTTTAACAGTCAATTGGTCTAGAGGTCTAGAAGGTGATAGATTTCCTCCAAATTTTAATTAGCATTCTATCCATATGGTGACATATACTTCAACCAAGTTTCATGGATATGATATTGCAGTTGGTAATATCTAACCCGTAGTATACACAAACTGCACATTACCCAAAGTGACCTTTGACTTTTGACCCCAAAATATATTCAATGAATCCTTCTATGGGATACATTCTTCAGCTAAGTGTCATGAAAATCCATCATTCTATTCTTGAGATATTTCAGTAAAGAAAGTGAATTGTCTACATAGCTCACAAAGTAACCTATGACGTTTGCACTTTGCCCTTTGACCTGACCACGATTTAATTAATCCCCCTGTCTTTGGTGATATTTTTGCTTGAGCCAAGTTATATGAAAATCCATCAATTTTTTGAAATACTGCAGTATACAATATGTTACCCCAGTATACTGACTACACGTTATTTAAAGAGATCTTTGACCGTACCTTTTATCTATGACCCTTTGACCCCAAATTCGTCCATCCGTCTATGATAAGACATACTTCAGGCAAGTTTTGTAAAAAAATTAATTACCCCATTCGTGAGATAATGCTGTAAACAAAGTATTATAAAAGCACAAACGGATGAACAACCAGAAAACATAATGCCTCTGGCACAACTTCGTGGCGGAGGAATAAACATGGGAAAAATTGAGTCAGGATCAGAGCAGTGAATACAAGCTCGCTTGTTATCCAGAACTATATATACGGGGGCATTATATGTTAAAGAAATGAAGTGCGCAGCAGACAACCAAATCAAAAACAGAACATACTAACAAATACAAGACAAATTGAAACAAAAGAAATTGACAGGAAATAAAAATGCCCAAGAAGGAACCTGCCTCTATACACATCGCCACGGCTTCACTTAATGAGAATGCATAACCTACCTCGTTGTAAAGCTCCTCTAACTCTCTATGTGACAAGTACTTCTGGACCGGCATGCCATGCGCGAGAAACAAACGGACGAACTCCACTTGATTCTCAGAAAGGGCCCGGTGAAACGGTTGGAAAAGATCTTCGAACTGGCGAGGAAACGAACAAAACAATGGAAATTATGATTGATTAATTATGTTTGTCTCTCGAGAAAGTAATAACAATACCCAAACATGAACCTCATCGTACCTTCCACTTGGCACCGGGACAGAAGAGCAATTCCTTTGCAATGTCGGCTCTGTTCCATAACATCGTAATCTTGAGCTGGGTCTTCCAATCCGCCTTGGCAGCTGTTGAAAATGGGTCACATAGATTATGTAATTAGATAATAGCACTTAACTAAGACACGGCAAATTTTCATTTCGATTTCAGTTTCTTATTTAAACACATTATGTTTTAAATTTACAAAGGTAAAATATGCATACAATAACTACAAACATAATTATGCATTCAACAATAATTCTAAGTGGCGGAACCATGAAAAGAACCATTGCTGGGCTTGGTGAGTATGGCCTTTTAATATCACAGCACAATAAGTATGCATAGAAAAAATACCTATATTAATACCATACACACATAAAATATAACACAAGGGGTAAAAATAGGATGCTGTAAGAGTTGATTCATGTACGTATGGGGCTTCCACGAAAATCTATGCCGGAGGACGGACAACAGTAAATCCATGCACCAGACCATAGCAACAATAGCTTTCCAATGGTCTTTCACAGGTCTCCATCATCATGACCTTCAGTAACTGCATTAAAATTAACAAAGTAATTTGTTACCTTCGGTAACTGTATGAAAGTTAACAAAGTTATTTGGAACCATCGGTAACTGTATTCAAGTCAACAAAGTCATTTGGTACCTTCAGTAACTGTATCAAATTCAACAAAGTCTTTTGATACCTTAACTACCTGTAGTAAAGCCAACTAAGTCATTTGATACATTCAGTAACTGTAATAAAGTCAACAAAGTCATTTGGTACATTCAGTAACTTCATTTAAGTGAATAAAGTCACTTGGTACCTTCAGTGACTATATTCAAGTCAACAAAGTCATTTTAGTACCTTTCAGTAACTTCATTAAAGTCAACAAAGTCATTTGGTACCTTCAGTGACTATATTAAAGTCAACAAAGTCATTTGGTACCTTCAGTAACTGCATTAAAGTCAACAAAGTCATTTAGTACCTTCAGTAACTGCATTAAAATCAACAAAGTCATTTGGTACCTTCAGTAATTATATTAAAGTCAACAAAGTCATTTGGTACCTTCAGTAACTGCATTAAAATCAACAAAGTCATTTGGTACCTTCAGTAATTATATTAAAGTCAACAAAGTCATTTGGTACCTTCAGTAACTGCATTAAAATCAACAAAGTCATTTGGTACCTTCAGTAATTATATTAAAGTCAACAAAGTCATTTGGTACTTTCAGTAACTGTATTAAAAGTAATTTGATACCTTGAGTAATTGTGTCAAAGTCAACAAAGTCATTTGAACTTTCAGTAACTGTATTAAAAGTAATTTGATACCTTGAGTAATTGTGTCAAAGTCAACAAAGTCATTTGGTACCTTCAAAAACTGTATCAAAATCATAAACGTCATCTGGTCACAATGATCTCAGATCACAACTGTTAAGCATCACAGGAGCGGCTACAGGGTAAAATCTTAGAGAGGGCAAAAACCACTGGGGGCGAAAATGTCAAGAGACCATAATTACATGAATTTCACTGAAAAAACTTATGATTTTCTGAATTTTGAAAATTCAAGAGGGCTACAGCCTCTTCTACAACCCCTGTGGCGCTACCTGCAGTATCAATATAGTAAAACCTCTGTATGAAATCTGGTTTACTGTATGAATTGATCAGGTATTGTTTAATACATGTAGTTTACACAAGTGTTTAAAGTTTTAAACAGCAATGTTGAATTTTTATTATCTATTGTTTCATAAATGGAACATCGCTGTTTGAATTGTTAACACTTGTTCAAATTCTTAAATAATACCTGATCAATCCATATAATAAAGCAGGTTGTATAAGATGTATTTAGGTTGTTTAGTTGTGATTTTGGTGCTAAGCATATACCTTGGAGCAAAGCATTCAGAGTAGCACCAGGGAGGTCCATACCCGAATCCATATCACAGAAAGTGAAGACATGTCGTTTGTCCAGGCACAATTTGAGTTTGCTCATCAGATCATCGACGTCGGCATATCGCGTCATAGATTCATCTTCTTCGATTTTCTTTCTCGCTTGTGTCTCCCAGTCTAAACCAGCCCTGTATTTTAAAGTGAAATCAATGAATGTTTTACATGGAGCAGGTTATAAAAAGCGTATAGACTTAAACATTTACTTTAAAAGCATAAGATTCTATTACGTCTCAGATGGTTCCGCAATCTCATGTTACACTTTCTACACTAGCACACACAATAAATGAAAACACAATAGTACATTTT
The DNA here is from genome assembly GCA_001188425.1 of Eucidaris tribuloides. NCBI lineage: Eukaryota > Metazoa > Echinodermata > Echinoidea > Cidaroida > Cidaridae > Eucidaris > Eucidaris tribuloides. Next base: position 32,347 of record JZLH01S0386950.1, on the reverse strand, counting down.
CGGGATGGAACGACGATTTTTATCGGAGGAGTCTTCCTTATATCAGTGAAAACACACATTACGGGAACATTTTTTACAAGCACAAAAGATTACATATTAATGGTACCAATGATAAACTCTACTACGACTCGATATTCGTAACTTTAAGTATAGATGGTCATTAAAAATCGTTTCCAGAAAACTACTTCCCGGACAACTACCACCCTGACAATTATCTCCAGACGATTACGCGCCTCGGACAATACCCTTTTCCACGACAACTACCACTCGGATATCTATCTATACCTCTACGGACAAAAATCCCTATGATCTTTCCCCCCTGACAACTACCTTCTAAATTAGAACAGTTACCCCTTGGACAACTACCTCCTCCCCCGGTGTTTGACCTAGGGAAATTGTGAAAGTTGCACGGGGGTACAGTTGTTACGTCATCAGTTGGACATCTTTGAATCCCTTTGCCCTACGGATCCCTGCACAGTTTGGTCTAAATCTTATCATCGGTTTACACACGACGCTCGACTGCTGCCGGACTGACAAAATAATAACAATCGCAAATGTCCATTCATGCCTTCGCTTCAGTGCTGATGCTAAACGACCCCCCTCAAAAACAAACAAACAAACAAACAAAAACATATAAAAACGAAAATACTTACTCTATTGATTCGTATGCCTCTGCTAGTATATCAGCAATCCTTCCAGCACCTTTGATAACGATGACAGGAGTGTCGGATTTGATATTATTTACCAGGGTATTCAACGACTGGGGGCCTCCCTCTATCAACAGAAACACGCTGAACGCTACAAACAGAGAGGAAGAATTCAGATACAAAAGATGACTTAATCTTGCCATCATAAATTACCAGTGTGAAAAACTTAAATTCTTCAGGTTGAAAAGTGCGAAAAGTTTTGCAAAAAACAACGAGAGAGGTGGTAGTTCTGTTGAAATTTAGAGTTCTGGAAATGCACATGCGTAGCCACGGAGGATTATCTATGATTAGTGGGGGAGAGTTACGAGGCTTTGTCTCATTCCCCCACTAACATAAGTATGTCCAGTCACACGACGAAAATGGGCAAAAATTCATAAAGCAAAATCCTTCGCAGTTTTTGTTTCAATCGAGAGGCACTGGGAGGGGTACGTTTTGCGGACGAAACGATGCAGGCGCAGAAAGCGAATCGTGACAGTGGGATTTGGGCCTTATGTAACATAATATAGGCCAATTCAGTTTCAGAACACTGGAGTTTATGTCAGCCATAACGGGGGGCTTCCAAAACAAGAAGAAAAGACAATTCAAAGGGTTATATAATGGGTCAGGTGCATTGAGATGTTAGTGTTTTTGTTATGCATGCTTGAAGCCCCACAGTTCGAAATTAGCATAAAAAACAGCACAGCAAACCAATCAGGTCTATAGCAAAAAAAAGTTGTCCACTCACGGATTGATTCACTCGAGCGGAGGTAGTCCTCAAGTCTCCCTCTCAGATCCACTTCTCCACCGAACTCGTTTCTTCCGCTGTCCACCAGGATGAAGTGGGTGTGGTTTGGATCCAGTGACGTCGTCGTCTTCACGTGACAGAGTAAGGGTTCCAAATGAGCATTCGGCATCGATTTCCTCTGTCATTTTTTTTTTATTTATTTTTCAGAAAACAAGTTTTAAACTTTGCCAAACTCAGTAAATCAAAAATAGTATAAGGCATGTATCAATCGAGACACACACACACACACACACACACACACACACACACACACACACACACACACACACACACACACACACACACACACACACACACACACACACACACACACACACACACACACACACACACACACACACACACACACACAC
>JZLH01S0386950.1:0-23092 GCA_001188425.1 Eucidaris tribuloides | reverse complement strand
GGAATTTGTGGTTGAAGGTTATTTCACAGAATCATATATTTTAAACACACTTTAATGATCACATCAACCCATTTTATTCTGTTCATGTAGCAGAAAATCACAACAAACGCAAGTTGGAATTTTAAGTGGGTTCCGATTTACAACAAGAAATATTTGAATTTCCGTGTAAAAAATTTGTATAACCTGTCCACAAGTTAAATGAGATTTCTACTTTGCATATTAATAATTTCTAAATTTGGTTTCCAAACATGTTGAAACAAGATCTTGATGTGATGTAAAATTCCATAAAAAGGTATCCATAACATTGTAACAGCGTTTCACATTTCATCAGTAATTTCCTGTCCGACTAAATGTTTGATTTGTTTGATATATCGAGATTTCGCTGTCATATGTTCTGATCACGATGGTTTTAGGTTTTCAGTTCTTTAAAAAGGGTTTTTGAGCCATATAGAAAATCTACAATTCAAGAATGTTAATAAATAGTACCATAAACACCTGGGCTGTGCTTCCTGATGGTGAAATCTCTTTAGGAATTTGTAAATAAGGTGAATTTGTGTTGTGGTTTTGTTTCATAGAAATTTGATGTTTATAATGTGGTTTGTTGACACTGAAGTCAACCATTTCTAACTTTTATAAATTAATAAATCTCTTTATTTAATTTTTCAAAATATTTCAATAAGAATGTCAGATCGATACAGAGAATTGTAAACTTATTCATCCATTCTAATAACAGATGGAAAAGTTTGCTCATGAATTTGTTCAATTTTTCTCAGTGCTTTTAAAGGGTCCATGAGTAAGCATTTAGAAATCCACAAAATCAAGATTTTTTATTAAGGCACCTGACAATAAGCCTAGGCTGTTGCTTCTGCCTGAGAAATCTAATAGAATTTGTAACACATATGGAATTTGTGATTGACGTTTTTCCTACACTGGGGAATTGACATAAAAATCCAATACAGATGTCTGCACCTGTTCACATTCTTCTACTGTGCATATCATTATACCTATGTCGTATCTGAGTGTCTATATGATTATTGTATTATTCATAATTACTTGTCATGTTGTACCATTGTATTTGACAGAGTATGAAATTATAGATTGTGTTATACTGCTGATTATTTGACAGTAAAAATCACAGTGGCAAGTTATCATTTTGACAATCACATTATTAGATATTTGCACTTTAATTAGATTAGTACCGGCTGCGGTGATTTATTCAACTTGATCAAAGATCTTTATTTTTTAGTCCATAGTTGTTTGAGCGGTGATAATGGGTGCAGGGTTAAGTTATAGGCTCTATCTCCACAGATTTCACAATTCTATTTATTAAACAACAAAACAAAAAAGATTTTTTTTTTTTTTTTTTTTTTTTATTCCATGTACTTGTATCTGCATTAAAGTTCTTTAATTTAGGGGAAAAAAACATTCTTAATTATTTAATCAAATAGTTGTAATTACTACTATACTTACCACTATTACTACTCAAATACTATTAATACTACTACTACTTACTAAATATATAATAATAATAATATTATGTGAATTTCATGTGACGATTCACCAATAGAAAGATGTTCGTGGGCGCATTATATAAATATTACCATTATTACCATAAGAAATAGGCAACATAATGAACTACATTTTTGTTTTTTTGGGGGAAGATTTATTTGAAAACAGCGTTTTACTTTTACACTATCAAAATATTTCTTGACATGTTCATTTCTTATCAATTTTAGATGCGACAAAACAAGTTCTAGCCAGCAGTACCATTTTTGTCTGATCCGGCGGCCATTTCATGATGTAGCACAGACCCTTGTGCCACTGCCTGCCTCCAATGCTGGGGAAGTGACCCCAGTAGCTCGCAGTGTACAAGGCCCTGGAGTTTCCTGGGCTGGATGGTTCTGCGGAGACCTCCAGTGGATGTGATGGCCATCTTGCAGACCGATTGGGACCTACTGCAGGGTGTCTGCGAGGAATTGGTGATACCGGTGTAAGTGACAAAGATGAATCTGATATCACTCGTTCCCCTGGACAACTCCGCCAAAGGACAACTCCCCGAGGACACTTCCCCCACGAAACTCCCCCAAAGAACTCCCATGGAGCAGTTTTAGAGTGTTTCCAGTTTTAAGAATCTGAGTTGTCCTCAGAGTTGTCCTCTGGGGAGATTTTGTCCTACTGGAGGGGAGTTGTACCTCCCGGGGAGTTGTCCTCTGAGGTAGTTTTCTCGGGGGGGGGTGTTGTAGGGATGAAAAAAAGTTTCATTCGAAATGCAGGTCCATATTTTTCATGGTCCCTCGAAAAGTCGCTCAGCGGTGGGGTGGGGGGGAATTTATGAACAAATTTAAACATCATGCATAGGGACATGTTAGTAATTTTAGTAAATATTTCATTGATCAAGAATCTTTTCTCCTAATTTTTTTTGGGGGGCTTGATCAATTTTTCGGGGCTTAAAGCCTCCAAAGCCCTCCCCCCACCCCCTGTTAGAACTGCACCTGTGTGAGACATACTGCAGGGGAATTGTCGATGGAGTATCCAAGGGAGTTGTCCTTCTGTGGGGCTGTCTCTGGGGAGCCGCTTTTCCGTGAGAACTGTCCTTCAAAGTGAGATATACTCCCTGCGAATTGTCAGTGAGAGTTGTCTTTTCGGGAGTTGTCCTGTACATCCAACGATCATGTTTACTGGTGGTGGTTGTTGAATGTCGGAATTAGGACATCTCCAATTATGTATTGGATTTGCTTTAAACAATAATGCATATTTACTTTAAAGACGTTTAGCAATGAAGCGAAAAATCCAGGGCCAGGATAAATTTGAATAAACAAAAAACTGTAAACATAATCAAGGTAACAAAATATGACATTAATTCGATGCACAATATCATTTTAGGCTGAGCTCTATTCTGCATCACTTGCGAGAATCAGATTACAAATGTGTAGAGAATGACGATGCTTCTTTATTCATATTCATAATAATGCATAATAATATTGATATTTGTTATCTAGTGTACAAGAAGTGTATCTTAACCACGTTTACCATCAACTATAGAAAAGACTATTAAAAAATCTACTAGAACATTAATTAGAGACATTTACATTATTCTTTAAATTTTCCATCAGGCCTGACGCAGATGCAAAAGCCTACTCCGAAAACCTGAAAGAACTTGCTTACCGGGTTCCCGTATGCCGTACACAGCCGCCACCGACGCAAACAGAAGGGAAACGAGCCGGCGCAGCAGCGTCGAACCAGCCTTCCACGCATTCTCCATCTCAATCTTGGCTATCTGCTAATCTCCTGTCTTACTGTGGGTTGTGAGAGCAGCGAACCGGTTATTGGATGGATTATCGGTGACGGATTTCGTTAGGAAATCTGCTCTCGGGAACGATCAGGTGCGTTCCCAAAAGAGCAGGCAGCACGTTCTACTGCGTGTTCAGAAAGATTTGTAACTGATGCGGATGAGACAACAGTTAGTGGTCTTGGGAAAGACCAAAGTCTTTCTATTTTCTGAAATGCAAATTCCCTGTACTTTGGCTTCTTCTAATTCAAATTCTGTGTTCTTTCTAGTGAATACAAAACAATGTCAAAAGCAATTGTTAAATAGTAAAAATTAAAAAGCAATTTAAATTATTGATAGTAAAAGTCAAGTAAAAAAAAAAAAACACCTTTAACCTACTGCAGTTCACTGCACACTGAGCTAGTGCAATTAACTAAACACTATCAACAGTTTATCAGTTTTCATTTATGCTATTGATTTGTTTTATTGGTTTTTGTTTTACCCATTTTTCTAAATTCAAAGTTTGGCCGTATTTCCATAGAATTAAACTTGCAATATCGCATTACCAATATTACCAAGAGATAAAACGCCTTATTTAGCGAAAAGTTGTGCCTCTGTTTTTATTACAGCGGAGTCAAATTTATTGAAACAATGAGTAACAGAGAATGGAGTGGCCGGACTACTTTAACCATGGAGGTAGAAGATCCACTGAGCATGCGGTAACGGACGCTGTATGATGTGTTCCAGCAATGCAAACCAACTTTGTTCTTTTTGCTGTACTGACTTCTAGCATAGGAATATTCGGTAATGTTCTTTCAACGATTGCATTCGAATGCCAAGGTTGGGGACAGCATGTCACATAACTCAGAACGAAAGCTTTGAAAATGGCTTCCATTGTTGTTATAATCATGTATCACTTACCAAGTTTACAGTTTCATTGATTTTAAATTCATGTCCAAATCATTTTCGTAAATGGCATTAACATCTCTTTCTTTCGTACTTGTTTGTTTCCTTTGGCTAGTATTATATTGTCAGGACAACAGTTTGTTCGGTAGATGGCTGATTTGGGGAAGACAATTTATTACGTATAGTCAAAAGGTGGATGGTGAGACTGGGAACGGATGAGAAAGATAAAAAACTCACAGACTTGTTACTTTCATGAGCAATTACAATGTCAATTTCTGGTGGATAATTTCTAGAATTTAAAAGTACGGAATATCTTCCCTTCAGCAGAAAGGTAAAGGCTTTGGCTGTGTTAACATGAACGAAAAGTAATATGTAATACTTAGCTAGAAACCTACTAGACATGTAGGGAGAACAGCTAAATTATAGCTATGGATTATTTCCCGGCGCAAGCGCGAAAGTTTGTAACAGTTTGATTGAAAAGAACATCAAGTTAAGATAATTGGACCTATCACCACGATACACTGATAAAGTTCGACAATCCTTCAAACATACAAGAGAAATAAATAACTTTTCGGTAAATCATGATATTTTAAACTTTTCATAACGTGTGAATGTATTAATATTTCACATTTTTGAATACATTTCAATTTACTTATTTCCATCCCAATTACATAGGTGTACTTTCCTTTAAGTTTGGATGTGGGACTTTATTATGGATCTGGTGCATGGGTCCTACAGAGAGGGTTACTCTTTCCCGTGACGCGACTCAAAGCGACTTATTTCATTTTAGTTAGCGAGGTTAGGAACTGCCATCTCTTCTGAAGCGGATACGGCTATGCACCGATAATTAATTTGCATGGACATTCAAGATTTAGAAATAGGACATTATTCCACCTTCCAGCCTCAGAAAGCACGCCATGGGCTATCAGAATGGTTGATGAAATGTCTTGGATCGCGACGTGACCCGTTCTCATTTAATTAAAAAGTAATCAGTTGTAATTTATTTAATTTTTGTTGTGGCTGGGCTACATTTCAGTTCCGCCAGCTCTTATTCCGCCGCCACTGATAAAAGTGACGGTTCCGGTTCAGGGGTTTCCCTCTCACTGTACTTGACACATACAGACACAATAAGCAGAATATACTGTAGGCTTCGAGTATTCAAAGTCACTGACCGCAATGTCTTTTGTTAGAGGTCTTTGTTGATTGGGTAATAACTAAATACGATGTCTCAATACCACGTCTGTAGCCATCATAGCGATCGTGATCTCGTGAAGCACGTACATTCTTCATTACCGAAACCCATTGGATCAACGTCAGCTGTACTTTTCAACAACGCATTGAGACATGCGCGGCCCACCTGTTACACTATGGGAATCGAAGGTTCTGAAGTGTATACGTGAACCTTTTTAGTGTTGACAAAGTCGGAGAAAACTACAAAAAAAAACATCATGGACAGATGGACATTGTGGGAGAGCGTTGGCAAGTCTCTAGGACGTAAGCCTATAAGTCAAATTTTGGCCTTACAATCATCGCATCTGCACCCATCAAGTAACGGGGATATTAGTGCAATATGATGCTCATAGTATACAAAATATTGCTGCTCATGAGTGGGCACGGTTTCTAAAATTATAGCCCAAGGTGATGTCAAACATGACTATGCCGAAGCGAAGCTGAAGGGCATAGTCATGTTTTGACCGTCACCGAGGAGCTATAATTCCAAACTGTACCCGAATATTAGCAGTCAGTATTTGTTTTATATCATCAATATATTAGATTCCTTTCTCATCTGATTGGTTAAAAGAATTGTCTGAATTGACAATCCCTACGAAGCTATTTACCGATGCCATAGGCCTGGACTTTGAAATGAACATTATAAATTGTAATATACTTACCAAAATCACACGCCTGTATCAACGTTCATCGTACAGGGGGCAGCGCACACACGAGCGATCTATGAACACGGCTGTGAGGCTGTCTATTATTTTCCGGACAGTCAGATTGCCATTTCCCGGCACAGTTTAATTATGACGACATCTTGTGAGAAAAAAGAGGGGCCAGCTATTTTAATGACTTATTTTTAACCAACAGATGAGAGAATTCTATTATAGGTATATAATAGCATCTGTTCCGGGGCCGACAGTGCCATTACAACGTACACCATGCGCCGTGTGAAACCGCGTGAAATGGTCGTTTTCACGCTCGGACGATGTACTCGCGTACATCGAAAAGGGTATCAAAATCGCCAAACTTCGGGGGAAAGGTTATCTTTTAACAGGAAGGCTTGCCTACTTCAAATCACACATAGTCCAGAGTCGTATCTGCAATGGAGATTTTTTGTGCACAGGTTTTCTATAGGATTTGGATCAAAAAAGATCACTGATGCATGGATAGGCACTTACAAAAAAAAATCCCCTTATTATTTACAGTTGTGTGTATGGTGGTCATATCCTGGACACTATACGATATAGTAGCGTGTGTTCAAGGGTATTTTTTCAAACTCATGAATACTTGTTTAGGGTTTCTGAGATTCGACTTTTCAATTACTTGTTTAGGTCCATTTTGAAAGTCCATACACGCGCATGTAAGTTGTAACCTTGTAATGACACTGCCCCCCACCCCCCGCATTGTTGCTTCATACTACCCATACTGTGTGCCGAAAATCGGCCTTACGGAGCCGTTAAACTCATCGTATCTTCCATTATCGTACGATCTCCCTGTTGCTTAATTTGACTGAACGATTTTTCGGAAAATTTCACGATAGCTCCTACGTACATCGTACGCCTATACAATTTCTGTTTGTCTAGTTTGACATATTTGTAAAATCGAAGCCCGTAGCCCGTAGATTATCGTAGATGGATGTAATTATCGAAGCAGGACATCGCATCGAAGTTGTGCGCTGATCGTGCAGTCATCTACGATATCGGCTATTGTAGTGGGATACTTGAACCAGGGAGGGGGGGGGTGGGGGAGCGCAGAACACTCTCTGTAGCCCCTGCAATAATATCGCTACGATCTAATGTACGATATCGTACCATATCTTTTATTTCGTCTCTTTATTGTTTAGGGAGGTGGACTGTTCAGTTATGCTTTTGTGAACATGTTGAGAAGAGTGTAGCGGTCAGAATCTCTCTTACGGATTAGCTTAATATACATGTACGTGGGAATTGTGCAATTACAGCTTCGAAGGGTTTGTAGAACAGAGAGAGTTCTTGTGATTTCTACGCTTCTGTAACATATCGGATAACTCAGTAATTCGTTATAGCTATCGGTGATTGGGTACATGTGAGCCTTTAACACACCACATCACACACCACACACACACACACACACACACGCACACACACACACACACACACACACACAGCACACACACACACACAACACACACACACACACACACACACACACACACACACACGACACACATAAACACGCGCAAACGCACACACGAAACACACACACACACACACACCCCACACACACCACACACACACACACAACACGACGCACACTGCCACACACTGAATTTAGATGAGAGTCTCAACTTGGGTAAAAACTATCTACATCAACTGTAAACTAGCAGGGTTATTACTGTGAAATTTACTCCAAAAGTTGATCATTAATATGTCCGTCAGTATGCCTTGTTAACAGCAAATTTGTTGGTAAGCCTTCTATGGAGATTAAATCTATCGTGCCGATAAAATATTGAATGCGGCTGTTCTGCTTGATGTCTCCTTAAGTAAACAAACTGAAAGACAAATCTTCCAGCGCCAGGAGATCCACTCCAGCTGGTGTACATTTCGTTTAACATTTCAACGCAGTTTGATTCTAAGGCATTTTTTTTTTCTCCAATATGTACTTAGAGCTTTAATCGTATTGTACACCAGTGTATCGCGCAATTTTATTTTTGTAGGCATCCAATGACTACCAACTGCTTTAAGCCAGTGATCTTTGTAAAAGTGTAACCTACCTACGATTGAGCACTTACCTGTACGATGGATCGTCATCTACGCATGTCGATTTTAAAGTAGGGATTTTCACTTCAAATATGCAAATAAGATTTTTCTGTAAATGAGCATTAAAATATTACTTTACCTAGCTCCTCTTGTTTTCGCTTTCCTTCGCCTTTCCAATTTATTTACACGATGAAAAATCCAACCTTAGTCCAGACTCACAAACTATTTGCGTCCATCTGCGGACTTAATCTATTCGTTGTAACCGTTCATCAATAATGTCATGTAAAGTTTTTGAATTGTCCAGCTTGTGAAAAAATATATAGCCCAAATGGCTGAAACATATTGTAAACACCCAGCGTGTATCTCATGGCTACAAGGATCTCATTTTGAATGTTGGTCAAGAGTGAACCAAACAAGCGTCTATAGTACCAGTATGAAAATTAATCTTGGGTGCCCCTGATATAAATTAATCCCATAAAGCGCTACACACAGAAATTGCCCTGTCACACGTAAGTACTGAGGTGATTGTTTAAAAAAGTAATAAACATTTAGACAGCAGAAGCTCTTTAACCAATGTACTTGATTCTCGATAAGTTTGATCCCAAATAAGGGTTTCATCTAATCCTGCTTTTTTCGGTAAAGTTTCAGACATACTTAACACAGACGCCATGATCAATGGAGAAAAGTTGTTCCAACGTGAATTCGATGAATGACCCAATGCTGTCAAATGATCGTTCCTTTATTTATATTTTGTATTCCCTCCACAAGATCGTAACATACGGAATACAACGGGCACCTGGATCATATTCACAGTCCGAAAGAACTCAAGAAGGCTAAAGTTGAAACGCACTCATAGGTAAGCAACTATTGTGACATGTTTTTCGTGTGCGACTTACATTGTAACTTGTATGTTTTACTTTTGCTGTTTACCAATTAACTATTAAATTTACTGTCAACTGAAAATATTACTGATTTAATATTTTTAGAATGCATATATTTTTAAGTGGCCATCCATCCACTCAATTGAGTGTTATTTTGTAGTATAATGTTACAGTTCTGTTGTTTCTTTTTAAGCATTATCACTAAACATCTCTGCAATATTACCGGCGCACGATTACTGATACGTCAAGTCCCTCTCGCTCCCATGCTGTCTTATGGGGGTTGAAGTGGCAGTAGCGAGTATCTGTCTGTCGTTTCTTTATTCTTCTTTTTATTCTTTTACTGCTGGCAGCGGGACGAACTTCGTCTATGCTCAAATAAGAATATATCATTATTATTATTATTTATTATTATTATTTTATTATTAATATATTTATTATTATTATTATTATTAATTATTTATTATTATTATTATTATTATTATTCATTAATAATCATTTAATATTATATAGTATTTATATTATTCCTTTGTCATCATTTCGGTGAGCCGGGGACTAGAAAAGTTGAATCTTAATCACTGTCCCTCAGGCATCCCAGTCCGGGTAGTTTGCCATATCTTGGTTCCATGAAGTGCATGGGCTTCTTTACTACGTGCTGAGCGTGTTTCTGTCCAACACGTGACTCCAGCTTATTTAGCGTCCCTATTCGAGGTGACGAGGAAAGTGCCCTTACTCAGACCCAACAGCCGCCAGGCCCGGCTGTGGATTCGAACCACGGACCTCTAGGTCGAGAACCGAAGACTTACTCACTACACTGATGCCATACGGCCTCACCCAGATTAGTATTAGAGTAGCTGGGGCGAGTCTCGCGGGGACTGGTGGGGGGGACGCGTTGTGTTGTCTGCTGCAATGGCCGTCCTCCCTGGAAAACTGTTAATAGATCGCGCCATTCAGTTACTTGCAAGAACAAAAAATTTTAATATCAACTATTTTGAAAATCATCTATACGAGAGATGTGTCATTTTGAAATGTAAATTAGTACAGAAGAGTTAGTTGAAACTTACCAAACCCTCTCAAAACTATAAAACCTCCTACAAACTCCAAAATATCATCTTTGCTGACAAATTAACACAGAAATTCGTTGTGGACGATTGTCATTATATATATTAATATGGATGCTTTGAGGTAGGACACCAAGAAATATTGCTCGATTATAAAATTATCGGACGAGTACAGACGAGTCGTATTTAAGTTAAATAATATAATTAATTTTTAGAATGGTCCTGATTCACGCTGTAATATATCCACAGTCTGCCTACAGGCAGCATACTTTCTGAACTTTTATTTGTATCTGTGTTTATTTTCTCACTACCGGCAATAAGATATCGAAGTACGATAGCTTTTGTCTCGCTCTAATGTCATATCAAAAAGCGAGACATAGGCGCCGCTTTTTCCAGACGGCGGCGTAGGGGTGGCAGGCCGTCTCAACACACAAGTTTTTTAATTGCTTGCCTAATTTTAAAGAGTATAAGTCTTTATTGCCTTGGCACTTAGGACATTAGGTTATGAAGTATCACTTATCATTTTCGTGAGAGTTTCAGGGCACAAATCAACAGTCAGACGGTCATTACAATTTTTGTAACTTTTCCTTATTTCTTGGAGATTTTTAGTTCTCGACCAGGGCGTCGATCATTTTTCGGATGGGGGGGGGGGGGGCAAAAGTGAAAAAGTCCAAATTTGTGCTCGCTCCGCGGCGCGCAAATTGTAATACGAATTGACAATTTGTATGTTTAAGAGTGTGTTTTTATGCCATGTTTAAGGGTTTCATATAGTCGCATTTCCAATTGCCATTTTGAAACATATATTTGCATTGCATATTAGGATTTTCAAGATGTAAAAATTATGGGGGGGGTAGGGAATCAGATATGTTTGCCCCCCATATTTCAATTGGAGGGCGATTCGCCCGCCCCCCCCCAGGATTGACGCTCAGCCATACGTACAGACAATGTTAAGTTCCGTGACATCTTTCAGCGGGGAACTGGAGAAATAGGTTTGAAAGTGGTTTGGACTTGTTGAAATGGTACTTAACAATGGCTTATTGCTAAGGTAACCGCTTTCAAAATGTCAGCATTTTTCGGCAGGGAATGGGTCTTCTAAAATGGGTTCTTCATTGGGTCACTCAAAATTGAATGGTCTAATTGGTTTGACTCATACTCAATTAACTCGTCTTGTCGACAGAATCCAACAGGGTTGTGTTTATGCTGTCATCCTTATAAGTCCTATGACCAATAGTAGAAATCGGTCACCCAATTTCGGTCAAAGGTTAAATTATTAAATTTCACCAAATTGACTGATACTTATATATCTAATATATGTTTCCTGACATGATCATTTAACTAAACACTAAGGCAATACCAAAAGGCCAATCTTGAAACTTTTAAATTTGAACAAATTTCATATTTATTTTAACATATGGCTTATAGATCGTCTATATTTTCACATGTAGAAAAAAAATCGAACATATGCGAACATATGCGAACATATCCGAATATATGCGAACTCACTTGTAGACAGGGCAGTTTTGATGAGTCCTCTCCGCAGGGACACCCTGGCCTGGTCATTCAAGGAGAAATTGTTTGCGCCACCGGACACAGAGATGAGAAGTCTCGGTTTCCTCATTTTCCATTTCTTGTTCATGAAACGTATGATGTCCTCGGGTGCAGCTTCAGAACTCACCTTTACAAACTGAAGAGGCATTGATACAGTATACACAAAGCATGATTAAACCTCATCACAAACCGATGAGAACTATACTCAAAATAGCTCAGGTCCCCAAGGAAGAAACACCCATAAGCTTAAATACATTAGTGAACTTGTCTATTCAGTGTAGTTCGCTACGCTAACATTGTTGATTTATTATTCTAATTAATCTAGTTAACATACCTTGCTCTCCCCTTCTGAGTAAAACTATAAATGTATTGTACATTTTGAGTCATTTTTATCTAAGTCCTTCAATGAAACATTTTGACTATGAACGAGCCTCCCCCCAAACAAACAAACAAACAAACAATAGCCAACCATTCCATCCATTTTATAACTGCTGGTATAGCAAGCCATGAGCAAAGAAAACTTACCTTCGCGGTATTGTTATACTCAAAATTTTGTTGATCATCTCGAAATCTCAGTGTGCCGGAATTTTCTGTGAGATGAATGACGTTGATGCTGCTTTGAACTGGGGCCAATGGCTGACTATATTTTGAAAAAAGAAAAAGAAAAATCAAATAAATGAATAAAAAATGAAATACATTTAAAAGAGCATGCATCGGGTTTCAAGACAGTGCTTAACATTGTGGAGGCTCAATTGAAAAAAAAAACACACACACACACACACGAAACTTACGCAATTTCAAAAATCTAGTGTTAAGATGCATATGTCTGCATGTACATATAGAAGCTATAAGCCTATGTTAAAATAAATATGAAATTATGTTCAAATTTAAAGTTTAAGATTGCCTTTTGGTTGCTTAGTTGCTTAGTTAAATTAGTCATGTCAGGAAACATATATTAGTATATTAAGATCAGTCAATTTGGGAAATTTAATAATTTAACCTTTGACCGAAATTGGGTTGACCTTTCTACTTTGGTCATAGCGACTTTAAGGATGATCAGACATAAAACAAACCCTTGTTGGATTCTGCTCGACAAGACGAGTAATTTGATGTATGAGTCAAACCAATTAGACCATTCAATTTTGAGTGACCCATGAAGAACCCATTATGAAGAACCCATTTTGCCCCTGCCAAAAATGCTGACATTTTGAAGAGGGTTACCCTAGCCAAATTTGTTAAGTACCATTCAGACAATCCAAACCACTTTCAAACCTTTTCTCCCGTTCCCCGTGAAAGTGTCACGGAACCTTAACATTGTTCCTGTACTATGGCTGAGGCGTCAATCCTTGGGGGGGGGGGGGGCGGGGGATCGCCCCTCCCCAATGAAAATATGGGGGGGGACAAACATATCATATTCCCTCCCCCCATAATTTTGACATCTTGAAAATTCCTAATATGCAATGCAAATATATGTTTCAAAATGCATTGGAAAGCACTATAAAACCCTTAAACATGGCATAAAAACACTCTTAAACATACAAAATTGTCAATTCTGTATTACAATTTGGCGCGCGGAGCGAGCCAAAAATTTTGGACTTTTTTTCACTTTTGCCCCCCCCCCCCATCCGAAAAATGGATCGACGCCCCTGGTCTGAGTAATCAAAATCTTCCAAGAAATAAGGGAAAAGTTGACAAAAAGTTGTAATGACCTCTGACTTTGATTTTGTGCCCTGAAACTCTACGCAAATGATAAGTGATACTTCATAACCCTAATGTCCAAGTGCCAAGGAATAAAGACTTATACTTTTAAAATTAGGCAAGCAATTAAAAAACTTTGTTGTTGACGCCGCCACCACCTCGCCGCCGTTGGAAAAGCGGCGCCTATGTCTCGCTTTTGATATGCATAGCAGGCGACACAAAAACTATCGTACTTCGATATCTTATTGCCGGAGTGGAGAAATAAACACGATACAAAATAAAAGTTCAGAAAGTTATGCTGCCACTGGCAAGACATGTGTGGATATATCAAGTGTGAATCAGGCCAGTTCTTAAAAGATATATATATATTCTTCTCCTGAAATATCGGAATCGTCTGCTACTCGTCCGATATTCATAATTCGTATAATATTTTCTTGTGTCCACCTCAAAGCCATCCAATATTTTATAAGTGACATCGTCCCACAAACCGATTTCTGTGTTAGAATTTTGTCAGCAAGATGATATTTTGGAGGTTTGTAGAGGTTTTTATAGTTTTGTAGAGGTTTTGGTAATTTCAACTAATCTCTTCTGTACTAAATTTACATTTTCAAAATGCCATCTCTTCATAGATGATTTCAAAATAGTTGATATTAAAATTTTGTTGTTCTGCAAGTACTGGATGGCTGCGATCTATTAACATTTTTTCCAGGGAGGACGGCCATTGTCAGCAGACAACAACCGTCTCCCCCCCCCCTAGATCCCCGCGACTGCAAGTACCGGTACTCAATCTGGGGAGGCGTCATGGCTCAGTGAGTGAGTAAGTCTTCGGTTTCTCGACCTAGAGGTCCGTGGTTCGAATCCACGCCGGGCCATGGCGGCTGTGTCCTTGAGTAAGGCACTTTCCTCGTCCCTCGAATAGGACGTAAAGCTGGAGGTCACGTGTTGAGACAGAAACACCTCAGCACGTTAAAGAAGCCCAATGCACTTCATTGAAAAGATATGCAAACTACCCGAGACTGGATGCCTGAGGGTAACAGTGATTAAATTCACTTTTTAGTCCCGGTCATCCGAAATGATGACAAAGCAATAATAATAATAATACTTATAAATAAATAATAATTAATAATAATAATATATAATAATAATAATAATAATAATAATAATAAAATAATAATAATAATAATAATAATAATAAAATTAATAATAAATAATAATAATAATAATAATAATAATGATGTTTTATTTGGAGGCATAGAGCGAGTTCCGGATCCCTGACGCAGTAAAGAATAAAAGAGAAAAGGACAGACATATACTCCTACTGCTCCAACCGCCCATAAGACACAGGCGAGCGCGAGGGGACTTGACGTACAGGTAATGGTGCGCCGCGTAATATTGCAAGATGTTTAGTGATAATGTGTAAAAAGAAACAAACAGAACTGTATATATACTACAAAATAACCACTCAAATTGGTGGATGGATGGCGACTTAAAAATTATATGCATTTCTTAAAAATTTAAACAAGTAATATTTTTCAGTTCGACAGTAAATTTAATAGTAATTGGTAAACAGCAAAAGTAAAACCATACAAGTTACAATGGAAAGTCGCACACAAAAACTCATGTCACAAAGTTGCTACCTATAGTTGCGTTTTCACTTTACCTTCTTTGAGTTCTTTCGGACTGTGAATATGATCCAGGTGCCCGTTCGTATCTCCGTATGTGTAACGTATCTGTGGAGGGAATAAAAATATAAATAAGGAACGATAATTTGACACATTGGGTCATTCATCGAATTCACGTTGGACACTTTTCTCCATTGATCATGGCGTGCTGTGTAATGTCGAAACTTTAACCGAAAAAAGCAGGATTAGATGAAACCCTTATTTGGGGATCAAACTACTCGAGAATCAAGTACATTGTTAAAGGCTTCTGCTGTCTAAATGTTTATTACTTTTTAAACAATCACCTTCAGTACTTACTGTGACACGCAAATTTCTTGTGTAGCTTTGTATGGGATTAATTTATATCAGGGCACCAGATTAATTTCATACTGGTACATAGACGCTTGTTTGGTCACTCTTAACCAAATTCAAAATAGATCCTTGTAGCCATGAGATACACCGGCTGGTGTTTACACTATGTTTCAGCCAGTTTGGGCTATATATTTTTTTCACAAGCTGTGACAATTTCAAAAACTTTACATGACATTATTTGAACGGTTACAACCGAATAGACCGAATGTCCGCAGATGGCGGCAATAGTTTGTGAGTCTGGACTAAGGTTGACTGTTTTCATCGTGTAAAATGAATTGAAGGGAAGGAAAGGAAAACAAGAGGAGCTAGGTAAAGTAATATTTTAATCTATGTACAGAAATAATCTTTTTGGCATATTTGAGTGAAAATCCCTACTTTAAAATCGACACTCGTAGATGACGAAATCCATCCGTACAGGTAAGGTGCTCAAAATCGGTAGGTAGTGGTTACACTTTTACAAAGATTCACTGGCTTAAAGGCAGTTGGTATCATTAGGATGCCTACAAAATAAAATTGTATACACTGGTGTACAATACATTAAAGCTCAGTGACATAATTGGGAGAAATAAAAAAATGCCTTTAGAATCAAACTGGTTGAAAGTTAAACCAAATGTACACCAGCTGGAGTGGATCTCCTGGCTGGAAGGATTTGTCTTCAGTTTGTTTACTTAAGGAGAATCAAGCATGAACAGGCCAGCAGTCTAATTTTATCGGGGCACGATAGATTTAATCTCCATAGAAGGCTACACTACACATTTGTCTGTTACAAGGCATACTGACGGACATTATTTTAAATGAGTCAACTTTTGAGTACAAAATTTTCACAGTATAATCCCTGCATAGTTTACTTGATTGTAGAATAGTTTTTACCCCAAGTTGAGGACTACTCCCAATCATACCTTCAGTGTGTGCGTGTGCGTACGTGTGTGTGTGTGTGTGTGTGTGTGTGTGTGTGTGTGTGTGTGTGTGTGTGTGTGTGTGTGTGTGTGTCGTGTGTGTGTGTGTGTGTGTGTGTGTGTGTGTGTGTGTGTGTGTGTGTGTGTGTGTGTGTGTGTGTGTGTGTGTGTGTGTGTGTGTGTGTTAAAGGCTCACATGTACCCAATCACCGATCTATCAACGAATTACTGGAGTATCCGATTATGTACAGAAGCGTAGGAAAATCACAAGACTCTCTCTGTTCTACAAAACCCTTCGAAGCTGTAATTGGCACAATCCCACCGTACATGTATATTAAGGCTATATCCCTAAGAGAGATTCTGACCGCTACACTCTTCTCCAATGTTCGACAAAAGCATAACTGAACAGTCACCTCCCTAACACAATAAAAGACTGAAATAAAAGATATGGTACGATATCGTACATAGATCGTACGATATTGTGCAGGGGCTACAGAGAGTGTTCTCTCTCCCCCCCCCCCCCCCTCCCTGGTTCAAGTACCCACTACAATAGCCGATATCGTAGGATGACTGCACGATCAGCGCACAACCTCGATGCGATGTCCTGCTTCGATAATACGATGCCATCTACGATAATTCTACGGGCTACGGGCTTACGATTTTTACAAATATGTCAAACTAGACACTAACAAAATTGTATAGGCTACGATGTACGTAGGGAGCTCGTGAAAGATCACGATGAGTTTACGGGCTCCGTATGGCCATTTTCGGCACCAGTATGGGTAGTATAGAGCAACACATGCCCGGGGGGGGGGGGCAGTGTCATTACAAGTGTTACAACACCATGCGCGTGTATGGACTTTCAAATGGACCCTAAACAAGTAATTGAAAGTCGATCTCAGAAACCTAAACAAGTATTCAAGTTTGAAAAGAATACCCTTATGAACCACACTACTACGTATGTGGTCCAGGATATGGACCACATACACACAACTGTACTAACAATGAGGGATTTTTTTTTGTGAGTGCCTTATCCATGCATCAGTGATCTTTTTTGATCCAGATCCTATAGAAACCTGCGTACAAAAAAATCTCCATTGGCAGTATAGACTCTGGACTATGTGTGCTTTTGAAGTAAGCCTTCTGTTAAAAGTATGCCCTTTTCCCCCGATTTTGGCGATTTTGATAACCTTTTCGATGTACAAGAGTACATCGTCCGACCGTGAAAAACAACCATTTTCACGCGTTTTTTCACACGCGCATGGTGTACACGTTGTAATGGCACTGGTCCCCCGGGAACAGATGCTATTATATACCTTATATATAGATTCCTCTCATCTGATTGGTTAAAAGTAGAGTCATTAAAATAGCTGGGCCCCCTTTTTTCTCACAAGATGTCGTCATAATTAACTGTGCCCGGGGCATGGCAATCGACTATGCCCGGAAAATAATAGGACAGCCTCAACACCGTGTTCATAGATCGCTCGTGTTACGATGAACGTTGATTACAGCGTGTGATTTTGGTAAGTTGATATTACAATTTTATTATGGTTCATTTCAAAGTCCAGACCTATGGCATGCTGTAAATAGCTTGTAGGGCTTGTCAATTCAGACAATCTTTTAACCAATCAGATGAGAAGAATCTATATATTCGATATATAAAACAAATACTGACTGCTTAATATTCGTTAACCGTGCCCCTCATAGCAGTCAATATTTGTATACTATAGCATCTATTGCACTATATCCCCCTTACTTGTATGGGTGCAGATGCTATGATTGTAAGCCCAATGTGACTTATAGGTCTTACCTCCTAGAGACTGCAACGCTCTCCCCAATGAATCCATCATGTCCATGATGATTTTCTTTTTGTAGTTCTCTCGACTTTGTCAACACTAAAAAGGTTCACGTATATTCAGCTCAGAAACCTTTCGATCTCCATAGTGTTAACAGGTGGACCGCGCATTCTCAATGCTGTTGTTGAAAAGTACACTGACGTTGACACAATGGGTTTGCGGGTAATGAAGAAATGCACGTGCTGTCACAGATCACTCGCTATGATGGCTACAGACGTGGTATTGAAGACATCGTATTTAGTTATTACCCAATCAACAAAGACCTCTAACAAAAGACATTGCGGGTCAGTGACTTTGAATACTGCGAAGCCTACAGTATATTTCTGCTTATTGTGTCTGTATGTGTCAGTACAGTGAGGAGGGAAACCCCCCATGAACCGGAACCGTCACTTTTATCAGTGGCGGCGGAAAAGAGCTGGCGGAACTTGAAATGTAGCCCAGCCACAACAAAAGTTAAATAATTACAACTGGATTTACTTTTTAATTGAAATGAGAACGGGTTCACGTCCGATCCAAGACATTTCATCAACTCATCTGATAGCCCAGCCGTGCTTTCTGAGGCTGGGAAGGTGGGATATGTCCTATTCTAAATCTTGAATGTCATGCAAAAATTAATTATCGGTGCATATGCCGTATCCGTCCTTCAGAAGAGATGGCAGTTCGCTAACTTCGCTAACTAAAATGAAAATAAGTCGCTTGAGTCGCTCAACGGGAAAGAGTAACCCTCTCTGTGAGTGACCCATCACCACGAATCCCTAATAAAGTCCCACATCCCAAACTTAAGGAAAGTACAACCTATTGTAATTGGGATGGAAGATATGAAATTGAAATGTATTCAAAAGTGAAAATATTTATGACATTCACACTTAGCAAAAGTTTAAATATTCATATTTTACCAAAAGTTATTTACTTTCTACTTGTATGTTTTGAAAGATGTGCGACTTTATCAGTGTATCGTGGTGATAGGTCACAAATTATCTAACTTGATGTTCTTTTCAATCAAACTGTTACACAAAACTTTCGCGCTTCGCACGGGAATAATCCATAGCTATAATTTACTGTTCGTCCCTCACATGTTTAGTAGGTTTCTAGCTAGTATTACATGATTACTTTTCGTTCATGTTAACACACAAAGCCTTTACCTTTCGTCTGAGGGAAGAATTTCCTACTTTTACCAATTCTACAAATTTAATCCAGAATTGACATTGTCATTCGCTCATGAAAGAACAAGTCTGAGTTGTTATCTTTCTCCCGTTCCCAGTCTCCCATCCCACCTTTTGACTACTACGTAATAAATTTGTCTTCCCAATCAGCCACCATCCCGAACAAACTGTTGTCTGACCAATATAATACTAGCAAGGAAACAACACGTACCAAAAGAAAGAGATGTTAATGCCATTACGAAAATGATTTGTGACATGAATTAAAATCAAGTGAAACTGTAAAACTTGGTAAGGTTGATACATGATTATAACAACAATGGAAGCCATTTTCAAATGCTTTCGTTCTGAAGTTATGTGACATGCTGTCCCCAACCTTGCATTTCGATGCAAATCGTTGAAGAACATACCGAATATCCTATGCAGAAGTCAGTACAGCAAAAAGAGCAAAGTTGGTTGGCATTGCTGGAACACATCTACAGCGTCGTTACCAATGACTCAGTGGATCTTCTACCTCCATGGTTAAATAGTCCGCCACTCCATTCTCTGGTTACTCATTGTTCAATAATTTGAGCCTCCGCGGTAATAAAAACAGGCACAAACTTGTCGTAAATAAGGCGTTTTATCTCTTGGTAATTGGTATCGGATCATTGCAAGTTTATGGCTCTTCAGCTTTCAGGAGAGGCGCCATGTTTGGTCACAAACATCTGCGACCATCGTCCGTTCTATCAGTACTCTTCTGTGCCGGTGAAATAATGTCGGTCCGCGATGCTTCTTCCCCTTCTTCAATGCAACGCTACAGCATTTAACAGAACTGGGTGATGTCTTTCTACTTCTTTCTTATAAAGATGACAAACTTAACAAAAATATACCTGTTTATTCGAAAGCCACAGTCCATTTTGGAAGTATTTGTTATTTGGAAACGCATCTCACAGTGTGCCAAGGAACGAGTGTTGTGATGGAGACAGAATATCATTAACTGTCCCAATCACTGGCGTACAGATAGGGGGTTTGGGGGGTGCGCTTGACCCCCAAATGAAATTTGATCATGAGTCAGAGAGGCTTATATTAATAAATGTCTTTTTATCTGATTGATACAGATTGTAATTTTTTTATTTTATAATCATATTATTGCATAACTGTTTACTACTAGTCCAATAGTGAACAGGAACAACGTTTATGACACGCAGTCCTTACATTGATCCCTGATGATTAAACTGTTACGAAATTTGCCATCTATGTATCAAATGATCAATATTATTTTCCCACTGGGTCGGATATTTTTTTACGTATTTGTAAACTGTGATGTTCATGCAAGTGAGCTACATACTAGCTCACAAAATATTACAGGGTGATGCGTTATGTGTACTAAATGTCTTAATTTATTGCAAGACTCGTTTCGTTCCTGTTTTCTTACGCACCAACGATTTAGTCTGAGTGTTATAGAGGTGGATCTCTTTTCGGTATAAGTTAGCGAGGATCCGACTTATGAGAGGAATTTTTTCATTGTATCGTTGAAGATTTGGATTTTCTTGATCGTACATCAAATTCATTGACCCTTTTGTGGTAACGGTCGGTATCAGAGATTTTAGTGCAATATATTTATAGTGTACGTCGCGGTTATGAAAGTCTTTGCTTTATCGTAAAAGTTGCTTGTTAAGTACCCCTCGACGGGATGGGTATGGGTTTAGAAATCACATATGCATTTTTGCCGAATCAATATAGCTAAACGTGGCAGGGATAATTATGTTTGCCATCACTGTTGCGCTAGGCTTACGGTTAACTTCACATAATGTAGAGTGTATATGCAACACAAAATCACCCGCTTAACAGAAAATGGGCCATTCGATGAATTTTTATGCACATGGACCATGTAATAATCATTTTTGAGTCTGTCTGTTTAGTTTGAAGCGACTTTCAAAAATTCTTGTTCAGTCTGTGACATTGTTCTATGAAAATCATGAGATCACGACTGGATGATTTGCATGTTTATTTTGATAACAATTGAAGGAGCCTTTTGGTGATTTAACCTTTTCACGCAATATCGATTCATAATTGCGTATAAGTTCCATTCTGGTTAAACCATAAGACATTTTCATGTTCTGTTGTAGGTCTTTGCATAGATATTATGTATGCCTACACTATTTAGAGCGGTTATGATGGAAACCTTCACACAACCACACACACACACCCCCTCAAACACCAACACCACACACCACACACACAAACACACCACAACACCACCACGCACCACTCAACCACCACCAAACACCAATTGTGTGTCAATAATAACTGTGGCAGTGGTACCTATTATGTTGCCCTCCGTAGACCTTCGTCGGTGCCTCTGCTTAGGATTATTCATATCTTTAGGTAATTGGCCAACAATCAGCCTAAACAATATGCTCTCAGATGTTTTTCATGCAACTATACTATCTTTTACTCTGTCTGTTTGTTTCGACTAGCGATTAACTCTCGTTCCAATGTGTGAACATATGGTGTTATGAACATCATGGATTAAAATGGAATGTATTTGATTTATTATTGGCGCGATAAACAAATGTGAAAGGAGCATTTTGGTGATTTACGGCTTTTTCTCAGCTACTGAGTGTCATATTGTGTATAGTTCCCCTTCATCTGGTTAAACGATCACGCTTTTTACTTGTGTCTTGTTGTCCGCGTTTTACTTTGCTATGATTCTGGTTGCTAACTATTTAGAAGGGTAGTGCATGGACATCACGCACAAAACCACACACACACAAACACACAGAACACACACAACAACAACAACACACAACACACCACCATCCAACTGACAACTAACATACCACACCCTACATCACACACACAACCAACGCCAACACAAACCACACACCAACAACCATGTGTGTGTCATACTAATGTGGACAGTGGGTACCGTAATTATGTTTGCCAATCACGATACGTCACCTCTCGCTCGGTGCACTCGCTTATGGATTACTTCATATTAATTTAGAAGTGTAATATGCCAACACAAAATCCACCCCTAAACAAAATGCCAATCAGATGATTTTTTTTATGCAACATAACACATATCATTTTAGCTCTGTCTGTTAAGTTTCGACTAGCGACTTTCAAAAAACACTCCTCGTTCCAGTGTGTGGACATATAGCTGTTATGAACAATCAATGAAATCACAATGGAATGTATTTGATTTTATTATTGGCATAAACAAATTGAAAGGAGCACATTTTGGTGATTGAACCTTTTCACACGCACTACTGATGTCATAATTCGTATAAAAGTCCCATGTCTCTGGTATAGCCATCACCTGACCATTTTTACATTGTGTCAGTTCGTCAGGTTTACTTTGACACTATAGAATATATAGTATGCCTACACTATTTAGAAAGGGTCACACACACACACACACACACACACACACACACACACACACACACACACACACACACACACACACACACACACACACACACACACACACACACACACACACACACACACACACACACACACACACACACACACATGTGTGTGTCAAATACATAAACTGTGGACAGTGGGTACCGTAATTATGTTTGCCAATCACGATACGTCACCTCTCGCTCGGTGCACTCGCTTATGGATTACTTCATAATAATTTAGAAGTGTAATATGCCAACACAAAATCCACCCCTAAACAAATATGCCAATCAGATGATTTTTCATGCAACATAATACATATCATTTTAGCTCTGTCTGTTAAGTTTCGACTAGCGACTTTCAAAAACACTCCTCGTTCCAGTGTGTGAACATATAGCTGTTATGAACAATCAATGAAATCACAATGGAATGT